>JAULBU010052972.1:0-12570 GCA_032358235.1 Odonthalia washingtoniensis | reverse complement strand
TCAAGGTCAGAAAAGCAATAAATACGACCTCCTTGCGTGCCTTTTTCATTTGGACCAGCAGCATCAGCAAAAATAAGAAGCTTCTCTACACCAGGACTAAATGATAGAACATGGCAATTTTCTTTTGCAAATGCAATAGCTGCATTTGATTTCTTCGCATTCAGCACTGTAGGCGCAAAGAAGTTTCTTCCAAGCATCGAAGTTTCGACAGAGAGGTCACACCAAAAAGCACTTGACATGTAACCGACACATCCAGCTACAGATCGAAAATATTTTGATTCATTCGAATCCTAAAAACGTTCATCTTCTACATCTCGCTCATCCATTAGTAAAACAGAATGAAGATAGTCATTTCCGTCCAACAAAATTTCAAACTTTCCACATAAATTCCCAGATTCATGATGAATAATTTACACTCGAAGCCCTTTATAGAAAAATCCTTTATCTGTTAGAGTCGTTTCAAGACTGCCAATTTGAAGCTTCTCACGAACTTTTGTCATGACGATATTCAAAGCATCAGTGCCACCACCTATTGCATCATCGACAAGCAATGCTAATATCCCTACAACAGATCCAGTTGTATCAATAAAGCGCAGAATTCCTTCATAACTTACCTGGGTATCAAAACTTTCCTCTGTACATACTTCCAGCAACGCATCATACCAAGCCTTCGGAGCACTACATAATCCATAAATCGGCTTTTTGATCACCCACACAATTCCTGTCAGAATACCAAATTCAGACGGAGGAGCGATAACAATAACCATATCAAGGAGTTTTCCTTGCAGAAAAGCACTGATAAAATCAAAGCTTTGTGGCATCCACTAGTTTTCTGCTAAAAGCTGAAGAACCAAACGCTTAGTAGCATTCGAAAGGAGTTGCGAATCTCGAGATATGTCCAGTTTCTCATAATCTTCAAACCCCCCCAGCTACTAGTCTAGCTTTGTTCTGTTTGCTCCCATCTAGATTTGTTTTATTAAACAGAACCCAGCGTGTTGAGACTAAATTGGTGTCTGCAGGTAGATCTCGCAGAAAGCTTTCTTCGAGCACCCCAAACTTCTTAAAGGTATCAATTTCAAGCTCCATTGCTTTACGCATGCCTGGAATACCAATAGCCTCTTTGTAGTCGTAAACAACTGTTTTTTCGACTTGTGGCGCACAATAAAACACGACGCAAGCCCACGCCAGACTCAGACGCATAATACACAACTTCAGATTCAGGATCCAAAATATCATACGGAATACTAGGGCCAGGAAATGATGAACCAGGTGGAGCTTTATGCCGATATTTTTTCTTTGCATGGTGCAATTTCTGTTCAATCTCTACATCATCCAACATAGGGCAGTTAAGCATATGCAGGCGTTGCCTGCGAGTAGCTGGTCTTTCGGAATCCGGATCCTCATCTCGATGCCTCTTTCTACTCCAGTCATATTTGGTAGCATCATCATCGACCAGAAACTACAGGTCACCGCTTTCAAAACAGAGTTCATCAGAGATCTCATCTATGTCCTTGAGCAGCTCTGCGTCATCTGCTACATCCTCAGTGGCTGGATCTTGCTAAGTTACATCAGGTGGGTCAATCTTTTTATGTTCAGATAGGATAATCTCATCAATTTTGGAAACTACTTGACTTATCGGGACGTCCATAATAGGTAGAGAGGTCGGTAATAGAAACAGAGAAAGGGACAAATCATCCCTAGTTGCACCATGAAGAGGCATTACATCCGGAAGCAGAGGCAAATCATCGACAACAACATCATGAATGGGTGCTGGGGGCATTTCAATCTCCTCAATATGTGCAGCAAGATCGTCAGAATGTATAGTTAGCGATATTTCTGTGATACCAACACCATTCTCTTCTGCCGAACTCTTCTCCATCGTAATATCTCCATCAGGAGAGAAACTGTGAACTGTTGTACCACCCAAGGACTGAACATCGTCCTCATTGAAATCAACAGGAGTTGTCTGATCTGATAATAACGGTTCCTCATCTGTTCGTACCTCATCTAAAGAGGCAATGAAATCCTGATAGTAAATATTAGAAAGCGGCTACTCCAAAGCAAACGTTCTTCTCTCAGGGATAATGCCCTTTTCATGAATTCTCAGAGCTAGTTCATACGGTGAACGTCGATGCAATAGTACGCTACTGTCATGAGCAGTGACAATATAGAGACCTCTCATGCCAATAATAAGGCTCCCGGCTTGACCTAGACAAGTGTATACTCCACGAAATCCAGACTTCGTTTTCGAAAGAGGATCATTGTGGAATATCATAAATTCTTCCCCATTTCCAAGTTGTACTGGTTCTTTCGCTGGAAGCCTGTTCCTAGTTGCTTCAAGAATTATCAAGCGCGCTTCAGTATGAGATTTCTCGCTTCGCTTGGCAGAGGTTGCATCCAGGAAAGAGTTTATATCATCAAAGCTGGTTGGAAGAGAAGAAGAAATCAGCGCAGAAAGTGGGAGAGTATTCAAATTAACAGTAGGAGATTTTCTTCCCCAACGAAGTTCCAGTCGAGAGAGCTTGTACTGTGACATCACTCGGCGATTCACAGACAAAAGCGCAAGTTTAAAAGCCAGATCATTCGATAGTTCTCAAAATTCAGTAAAAGTCAAAGCAAGCTCAACCTTCACCAACTCTATAGTTTTCTCGGCTTTGTTTGCCCAGTGTGCGTCTGTAGGAACAAATTGAAACCCAGTACCCTGCTTTTCCATAAATGCACTAAATACTTGACTGTAAAAGCACCCTTCCAGGTCCACAAGCACATTCTCGTAGAACTCATCTACAGTTTCCACATATTTCCTTACCATCGCTTCGACAGTAGTTTTAACTATCGAAAAAACACTGCCGGGTAGCTCGAGTGAGAATTCAACCACATACACAACGCCAGTAAACTTTCTTCTTGGGCTTTCAAACAAGCCTTTATCCATATCCGCCACTTGACCAGCCGCAGTAAAAACTGGAGCAGACACATATGGCCATGATGGCACCAGATTAGGGCGATTATTTTTCAAGCAATGATAACTATTAAAGTTGGTAACAGCACGAGAAACAGATGCCGGAAGTTCCATTATTCCCAGCAAACTGTTTTGCAGAGTGACAAGAATCTGACTAGGAGATGGATGATTCATTCTCCGATGGAGATCCCAGAGTCGGGCTATGCGCTCGGAAGCTTTTTCAAACGACATTTCCACTTCGTCTAAAGCCACCGCAAAAGTACCGAATTTATATAACAATTCAGAATAGGGAGATGCAGCATGGGATTTTTTCTTTCCATCAACCAGTTACGACTGGCGCATAAGTTCCGTACGGGTCATAATCTATGTCAGTTATTTGATAATCGCCTAGAACACAGCATCTTTCTTTGTGAAGTACGTTGTTTCCATTGCGATCAAGTGGCTTGATGCGGAATACCCATTTTATCTGTATTACGTTCATTTATGACGATTTCTTATGTATTTCCAAGTTCCGCACTTGGCCAGTGCATTTTATTCTCGATATATCGCTTCGCACCATGCCTTGCTGCGTATTGCTTCTTTGAATGAAGGTGGTAGACGGGGATCATTTTTGTTGGTTGAAAAGGTTGCGGGGGTTGTGAATGCTTTCATTAATACCTCGTCAGCAGATCTTTCTGTATCAGTTTTGGATTCTTTCTCACCTTGACGATAAATACCATCTAGTATAGTATAGTAGTGATGCGATGGAATGTAGCTGCTCTGATCGACACGAATGGAAATCAGCAAGTCGTACAATGCACTCTTTCCTCGACACTGGATCATAAGTTTTACAAAAACGTTCACTACTCTCCATTCCTACAAAGCAAACATGAACGGGACGTGCAGAAAGCGTCTTGTTTGGTGCAGTTGAGGCTCGGTAGATGAAATCAAAACCAGGTTGTCTAAATGTAGGAAGCTTAGCAAAGTCAATGATTTTTTCGAGCTCCGTACTCTCTGTGGCAGTTTATTTCCTATTCTTCAAGACGGACGGCGATTTCGCAACCAATTTCTGTGATGCATGGCCTCCGCCCAATGCTCTTCGGACAAGCCAGTACCCATGAGCATAACGCGTACTCCAAGAGACAGCTCCTGTCCTAAGCGTTCGGTTTGACCATTGCTTTATGGTTCGTATCATATACACGGTGTATGACTCGAGAACTCACCCGCGTCATGGGGGTGAATACTCTAGAGATACACTTTCAATTTTCTCGAGCACTGCCTTAATTTATCCTTTGTGTTCCCGGTACCATCCAGTCTGATCGTTTCAAGCTTATTTCTTGTACTGCGCTCCGATTTAGCCATGTATTCACGAACCTCTTCGTAAATTTGTCCATAATTTTCAAAGAATTAAACATCTTATTTGGCCGTGAAGTCGTCGATTATTACCAGTCCGTACGATCGTCCACCAATTGACTTCGGTTTCATCATACTGATAATGTCAATGTGGACTAATTTCAATAAACTAATCTTCTGTCGGTTTCTTGTTTCAATTGTTTCTCTTTCGTACTTCGCAATGAAGCACTCTTGACAGAACACATTCCTGATTGTATCGATCGTGAATCTGGATACGCTTTCGACTGATTTCGACGTCTCAAAGAGACGATCTGGACTGACATGTCCGAGTCTTTTGTGCCATGTGGCAGCTATGTCTATGTTGTTGTGAATATGTCGTCCGAGAGACAATGAATTTCAAGCCGAACAGGTGACGTTGTTTGACATAGCTCGCACTATTTTTCCAGGATTTAAGGAGTAGAGACCATGTTCATTCTCTCTTGTTAGTACGACCTCGTTCTTTAGCCTCCTTGAGGTAAGGCAGGTACTGCGTTCTTCTCTAGCAATAGGATCGAAGTTGAATAGAATGTTGTATGTTTCGTTCAGTTGTCCGACAGAGATGATATTAGTGTAGAAGTGAGGTGTGTAATTCTTCCCCACAACTATTACATTATCGATTGGCAATTTAACTTGTTCTCTTCCGATTACAATCGGTAAACCGGATACGGACTGCAATGATTTTTCCCATCTTTTCATACGGTATGATGAAAGAAGCTGTGGATTATGCCGGAATATATTAAGTAGTTTGGCGATTTTATCTCGCCGATTGTTGAAGTCGTTGACTTTTATTTGATATAGGCCATAAATCCTCCTTAGAATGGACAATTTCCATACCCACTACAGTTTTCAAAGGAATGAGCATTTATACCTGCTTGGCTATTTGACGATTGTCCAAATGGCCCGCTGCTCGGTGGGTTTTCGTCAGTTAGAGATCTAATTCCTCACGATTGATTCAGCTCTTGCTTCCTTGAGTACAGCTGGCTAGCTACTTTTTCCGAATGGTCTTACTTCATGTTAGTATCCACGACCACTCCCACCAAATGTGTTACCACTTTCCCTGAAACCACATCCAGTAATCTGTCCTCTCCATCTTCCTCATCCTTGAGAACCTGCACCTCTGTTGAACCAACACTTGTTTGCAAAGTTACCCTGTCTACCGCACACAAAATACAGATCTTTGTTCTTCTGCTTATTCTTTCCTTGTTTCGTTCTCAATTTATTACTGCTGTTAACAACAGCAGTTTCAACAATAGGAGGAACGATTTCCATACGTCCGAAGGTATTGTGTCGTAATATCTCAGCTTTCAATGAATCGATGTCCTTTTAAAATTGTACGCTGGTTGATTTTGCGAGCATGGAAATCGGTGTGAACCTTGGCGACAAAGTTTGAAGATGTTTTTAACTTTTTTCTTTTGCGGAAACGGGTTTGTCGTAGGAGGCAATTTTTGCGGTGAGACGATGGAAGTACTCTATGTGCTGCTCCCATTCTTCACCTTTGTCGAACGAAAGCGTTTTGAGATCACGTTGCAGGTTAATAACAATCTACGTATTCGACATGCGATAAATTTTGTCTAATTCATTACAACGTTCTTTGGTCGTTCGTTCATCTTCGTCAATAATATCACTTATTTGAGCTAGGGCGTCAGCGAGTATAAGCGTTATTTCACTTTTTGCCTTCACATTAGCCTCAAGCCAGGGTCGACTTTGGTCTGCGCTTGCTTCATCCGACCGATCTGTTAGCCCAAGGAGGTCGATGTCTTGTTGCTGAAGGTATGCATTACGCGACGGGGGGAAGTAACAGTTACTGTTAATGAAATCGTCTGCGCCGTGTAATTTTGGCAATTGCGCCTCGCCGTTGAGTCTGTGTAACACGCCATGCTGGCGTTACTCAGTCCTAGTTCCCTACAGCCAATGAGCATCTGACACCTGTCATGAAGTGCATGAACAACTTGATTGATATTGACTGTACACGTCGATCAAATGTATTGATACATTTTGATTGAACAACTTGATTGATGTCAACTGTACACGTCTATCAAATGTATCGATGTATTTTGATTGAACAAGTTGATGGCACAATTTGGTTAAACTCCCTTACCGATTGAAGCACTGTTCAACCCTCACGGTGCTAAAAGTGATTCAATCTTACCCCTATATAAGGGACTCTATGCATGATACATTACGAAATAAAAAACCACTCCATCATCTTTTCATCATCAACCCACTCGCACTCACAGCAGCAGCTCTGAGTGAGGTACAGTCTGGCATAACGTTTGGAATATTACGTTTGAAATATTACCCGTGTCGTCGTTACGGGGGAAAGGGTTCAGGGAAGAGTATATTTCGTGTTATTGAATATAACAAATAAGAGCATCTCCAGACGGTGCAATTTGGGAATAAATTTTTATATTCAAATTGTGACTGTATATAGGCAAAAAATTTTAGAAGTGGATCGCAAATTTTCGAGTTTCATCTCCATAGGGGTTGAATTTTTAAAAATACAAACTGACAGTGTACCGCACCATACGTGTAGCCACGAACGGACCATAAATAAATATTCGAAACTTCACTTTCAATTGGCTGGGCCAAACTGAAATTGTTTTTTCACTTTTAAGTGCACCCGGCAATGAAGACACCAATTTATTTTTTTAAAAATAAATTGGTGTCTTCATTGCCGGGTGCAATTTTGAATTTCCAAACAGCGACCCGAATTTATTATTATATTCGAATCTACACGCCTCTGGAAACAAAAAAGTTTCCTAAAGTGAACTGTATTCTGTACAAACAATTGCCAAATTGCACCGTCTGGAGATGCTCTAAATAAAATAATAAAAACTCGCGCGGTGCTACCAGCTATAAGTTCTCGATTCTCTCCCCTTGTTCCTCTTCCAAACAAACAAACTAAATTAACTGTCTTTATTATTACTATCGTGACCTCGGGTAGGTTATTGTGCCGTACCAGTGTAGGTACAGTGCCTCCCGCACTGCACTCTCACTACACGTTCAACGTGCTTTTCCGTCAAATACAACGTTTTGTTTTCCGCATTTGACAATGTTCTTTATATTTTATAGTTGGGAGAATCGGCGATCGGTAGGGAGGAATCTGATTCAAGGCGTATTTCATAAGACAAACGCCTAAATCATTCCCCATAAACACCCCTAAACCCCTAAGTAAGGCGAGATCCCACTGAATATGTCGATTTCCCATTTTACTCCCTACTGATAGTGTATTTTTCCTTTATAGTTTAGATTATTGTTTCCATCAGAGCACTGTACAGTACTGTACTTTTGTTTTGGACTTCGGCTACTCCCCACTTGTGGGCCATTCGATAATACTGTGTCCATAATAATAATAATAATAATAATATTATTATTATTATTTTTATTTTTATGGTATTAGACAGTAAGGTGAACATGCTGTAATTGTAGTCCACAATCGCAACATCCGGTAACGCCGCCACACAATTTTAAGTACACGTGTAGTTGTCATTAGTTGGGGGGAACGTGGAAAGTAGAGCGCCATTTTTCTTATTTTTTCTGGGATCTGTTTCTAGGGAAAAAAAAGGAGTTTGGGATGCAGAAAACAATATTCAAATATATATACAAAATACGGATCTGGAACGGCCCTCACCTACGGCTGCATTGATCCGTGATCAGTGAACAGCTTATCCGCAGCGACCACTAAAAGCACTAAAAGCGCGACATTCACACCTTCTTTCACCCAAAACGCCCTGTTTGCGACCGAATTTTTTTGAATGACCTTCGTAACGGTTGCCACCAGTAATTGGTCATGCACTTCCGTGAAGTGGTATTCATTCATTCTGGTTAGAGAACTAACTTTCGACACTTCTAGATACGGCTTTGTGTGTCTGTTCTCCGTCCCTTTCCAAACGGACGCAATCGGCCTGATCGCACCAGTTCTTTTAACGCTGGCAACAACCGATTGCGAGTCATCAGCGGCGATTATTGAAATTTTCTGGCGGCCCCATGACGTTTCATGCCGGAGGTAATATAGCGGGATATTAGACGCATTCATTATAGTCTCCGCTACGTGTTTTAGAGAGCATGTGGACGACGGTGAGTTCACTTTCAGAATGGATGAGTTGTGTGGCGGTAGAGTCAGCCGCAACGTTAGGCCACGCGTCCTTGTTACCCGGCCTGTTATCGGCAGAGACAGAATATACGGAGCAATAACAACTGACGTTTCCGGAGCATGCCGAGACAGTTGAGCCATTGGCGACGGAAGATTTCTGCCTGTTGCTGTCGTCGCTGTTGTCGACTTCGTCTCTGTGCTGAAACTTTGCTGTGAAGATAGACGGGAAGTAGGTTCTGATAGTACTGGATGTTGCTGTCCTTGACTTGGATTGTGTTGTGTTGCTGCTTGCATTCTATTTTGGGGTTGTTTTTGAGGTTCGGTAGTTTGGTGCTGTGGTGCTGGTTTTGAGCGTGTTGGGTATGAATTTGAATGTGCATGTGCTGTAGTTTCAGACTTTGGATCACTACCACCGCCGCCAAAATCGTTATGACTCCTATGAATGTCATAATTAAGATTTGGTTGTTGCAGATACGGTTGCGGTTCACCGAAAGCGTCATTAAAATCATCGTTCGATACCATACCTCCCTCACTATTCGTTTTCAACCAGGCAGGAATTTGATCAAATTCTGCTTGTTCGTTATCATCTTCAACAGGCGGTGCCGAAGCTTCTGGAGTGTGAAAGTTACTACTGGTGTTGCTATAGTCAGGCATTTGTGGTGGATGTCGGTTATCAACAATTGATGAGAGCTGACGAAATGGTGGGTGTTGGTTCTCGACGAGCGATGAGAGCTGACGACGTGGTGGGTGTTGGTTCTCGACGAGTGATGACAGCTGACGACGTGGGGGATGATATTGCTGTGGAGGATGAAGATAGGAATTGTGAGATTCCTCATTTTCGTTGGGTACCCAAATATACTGTCCGCTTGAAGTCGGAGGAGCATCAGCATGCGGATGAGGATGAGGAGGTGGTGGCGGTGGCGGAGGCGGTGTGTAAAGAGGACGTAACCATACCGTTTCGTTTCTGCGCGCATGATGATAGTATGGCTTACCGCTAACATGGTCGACGTATGCAATCCATCCCGACGGTAACATGGGTTCCATACTTAGCTTCTTCTTCTTTTTTCGAGTAAGTATGGGATTTTAAAAAAAGGGAATGTGGCCTTCAAGTTGTGTGAGAGGCCATGTGGTAACATGATAATAAATGATGAAAATTTCATCATCATCATGACATTTGTAATGATGATGTTGTTGTTTTTTTTCTTTTTTCTTTTCTCACTTTCTTCTTTGGGTGCCCTTTTTTTTTTTAGTGTCTTCTCAATTAACATAATTGCGGTCTTGCCGTCTTGCAAAAATAGCAATAGCGCTACACAGAGTAACGCTGAACTGGAATGATTGAATATTTTGTGTTGTTCTGGGTAGTGTGCAGTACAAAACATACGCAATATTCACAAAATAATAGTGCGCTCTAGCAGAAACCCTTTTCTACGCCCTTTTCTATACATTGGTGTCGTAGAAAGAGAGGATTTTCTGCATAGCGACAAGCACCTCTGGCCCAAAAATGTAGCATTAAATACCGCATTAAATGCGACATTTTTGGGCCAGAGGTTGAACGGAACGGACCTATATTGACGACGTTGGTGGCTCATATCCCACTGGAAAATTTTTGCAGTGGGAAATGGGCCATAAACGTCGTCAATATAGGTCCGTTCCGTTCGACAATGACAAGTCACCGATCACCGAGTTCACCAGATCCTTGCTAATTGTTCCATAATTTTAATTAATAATAAAAATTTAATTAATTAATTAAAATTATGGATGAATTTTACGTCATGTTTCTTTTTCTAATTTTCTTTATATATAAATTGAGAATTTTCGGAGGAGTAAACCAACTGGTTTTACGCCACATCTATAATACAATCTGGAATACAACTGTATACTTTGTTTCTCGACAAGGGGGTAATAAACCCCGGAATGTACAGTGTAAAGCGAAAAATGTTTAAAAACATTTATTTACTGGAACAATAATGTTATGATACAGTTAGCCATTTTAATGAAATCAGCCAAGTGTGAAATCAGCGTCAGAAACGTAGTTTTAAGAGCGAATCGAGTTGCATTTTTTTAAAATTGAAGTGTATGAGCTGTGTATTAAGTCCCAAGAACTTGCCCCACTTTTTAAAGTGGGGCCAGTACTGTAAATGTTTTGTGCTGAATTACAGTTATGTCATACAGTATTCCACATGTGTATATCCATTGGTTCACAATCGTCGCGCATCTTGACATGAAGAAAAACATTGTTTCTCTTGGAACATTGTTCCTCTTTTTTTGAACGTTGTCATGCACGATGTCTGGAACAACAAGAACAGGGAAACAGATGGGCATTGTGTCCATAGAATGAATCATCCTGACAACCTCCCTTACAACCTCCCTTACCTCTTTCTCTCTCTCTGCTTCTCCTCCTTCGTCAACGACCCCTAGAGCGCGTCATTCCAATCCACCCCTGCAACAGTAACGACAACAGCGACGTCACCGGAGGGTATGTTGTGTGTGTAACAGAACAGACATAACAATCCTTCTTGATAACAGAAGTAATTAAATCATGTCGTCATCATCATGCTACGCTCACGGGCCGTTTCCTTCTCAGCCACTCGCATCTTGGTCGTGACAATCATGATAAAATCAATGGTTTCGTAACTGTCGTCAGTCCGACCTTCCCACAAATAATTTAAAAAAGTTACCGAACAACATTATCCGCTATTTCTCTCCGAAATGCCGAAAACCATACGTTAAAACAAACTATTCATCTATCTATTCGTTCAACAAGCTGCAGTCTACGCGAATATGTAACCACCGAATACCTGCGTTACTAGACAACAAAAAATGAATTGAAAGCAAAAAGCTTCAACAAGTCTTAGAAAACAAAACAACATTGCCAACAACAATTAAGAAATTCAAGCATGTGTAACTTCCATTCCATCGTTCGTCCGGACGGAACAGTTGACCACGAAGTGACAAGAGACTGCCATTCCAAGTCTTGTGCATCATCAAAACAGTATGATCCAACGAAAGATGGAATGCTTAACGCCAGTGGATCATCTTCAAAGAAGCCTTCTGCTTCAAAGACCTCCAAGACCAAGACTAGTAGAAAGAAAAAGAAAAAGGGCATCTAGTGATTCACATTGACTTTTGCTCGTACATCTCGTCTCTGCTGTTGTCTCCACTCTCGTTTCTGCTGTTGTCTCTGCTGTTGTCTCTGCTGCTGTATCTGCTGCTGTCTCCGCTGTTGTCTCCGCTGTTGTCTTCACTCTGGTCTTCACTCTTGCCTTCACTCTTGTCTTCACTCTTGTCTTCACTCTTGCCTTCACTCTGGTCTCCACTCTGGTCTCCACTTTGGTCTCCACTTTGGTCTCCACTTTGGTCTCCACTTTGGTTTCCACTCTGGTCTCCACTCTGGTCTCCACTCTGGTCTCCACTCTGGTCTCCACTCTGGACTCCACTCTGGACTCCACTCTGGACTCCACTCTGGACTCCACTCTGGACTCCACTCTGGACTCCACTCTGGTCTCCGCTCTGGTCTCCACTCTGCCGCTGCTTCCATCTCTGCTTTTTTAATACTTTTCTTAATATACTTTTGCACCATTTCCAACGAATGATAGTCATTGGACTCTGTTGAAACAGCTGAAAATCCTTCACTCCATCCGGGTTGTCCTGGTTGCTTAAAAACTGGTTCACCCAACTCTACGGTTGCATCATAGTCAATGAGTACAACTGAACCATCCGCTCGAAACATAATGTTCTGTGGAGTAACGTCATTGTGAGCAAATCCGAGTGTATGAAGATGTTTCATTGCTGAACGCACGTCTTCTAAAACCGATTCAGTGTCTACATGCTTTCCATTGTCAAGCTTGTCAGCAACACTCTCCACATGCTTGTGTAAACAGAATGCTGTGACACGATTTTCCTGCACAACACAACCAACGGAAGGCGACAAATGGGGATGCGGAGACATTTTTAGTTGTTTGAACACTAGCGCCTCGGTGCACATTAGCGTTGCTGTGTGGTCCGATGAAGAAGCGTGAAACCCGAGCATGGATGGGCGCTTCACGAAAATATCAGGCGTTAGCGTCTCCAACGTAAGCATCGGACCGAATAGGGTCTCGTCGTACTGTGGGAAGATATTAATGGGGATTCGTTAGACGTCAGTGACTTC
>JAULBU010052961.1:0-12571 GCA_032358235.1 Odonthalia washingtoniensis | reverse complement strand
ACTATAATAAATCTTCAATATATCCTTCCATGAACCTTTCCTTATCTCCTCAATCGATTGTTGTGTCACTAATAGCGAATGTTGGTTGAAATTTTTTGGCAGCATTTCCACCAGTTTTTTGTTTGTGTTATCATTTATAACAACTTCTTGATTCGTTTGGATATCTTTAGTCTCATTATTTACAGCACGAAGCATATTCCATAGTCATAGTGATGCTTGAAGTCCATACACACTTATGATGGCCTACATTTTCCGCCGGATTCTTCTTTACTGATAATCACAAAAGGCATTTGTACTTTTCAGTGAAGAATATTTCCGATTTCAAGATTGGGCACCTGTCTTTCATAGCACTGAGAAATTATTTAATCATTTCCTTATTTCCACTAGGCACAAATTCTGACAAAGTAAGGAGGTATGCGATCAGAAATCCGGATCCAAGAACATTGTCGAGAACGATGAAAAGTTCCTAATCCTTTTTTTCTTCCTATATGTGCTGTCTATGAAAACTTCTGAATATTCTTGCTCTTCCGTAAGTTTCTTTCCTAATTTTGACGGAAATCCTATTACAAATTGCCAACTTTTTCATATACTACTGATAGGTTTCCACTTGCACGAATCAGGTGCTTCATGTAAAATTAGAGATATTTATCGAGCTTTTACAGATCCTTCATGCTATTATGCCATTCATGATGTACTTTTTGTCATGAATCTGTGAATCTGTCTTGTTACCTTGCAATCTGAACTGCTGACAGAATTGAAGCGGTGCAATACCAGCAGCTGCAAGATTTGCTACGAATAAATTCTGTGCGACATTGCTTAATAGTCTAGAAATGCTTCGTTCAGGCACAACTAGGTGAAAGCACTTTACATCAATGGTGAATATCTCTTCGTTTTTCCCGGTTTTTGAGACAATATTATGTGACCATTGCACTCTTCTGTTCGTTTTGACGATCACAATCGCATATTTTTAGTAAACATATCTTGGCCATGATGCCTACGTTGGCTACACAGGTATACTTGGTACGATTATGTTGTCACGAATTCTTCACGTTTGTATATTTTTAATTCCTTTACGTGGTTTATGAAACGGTCACAAGCGTCGTTACCAATTTCTTCAGTTGTGACAACAAAACCTTTGAGTTCGTAATGGTGTATGTATTCAGTCGAAACTATCTCTGTCGCCTGTACATGAATTGTCTGCAACTCCTACGGAATTGTCAAATCTTGACTTTTCAGCTCGTAACATTAAAAATTTATAATGGGATGCTGACTGTAGTGCAATGCAGTCCAGAAGATGGAATTAGTGGTCACTAACGGGTGTTCTGCTGCTCTTCTGTCCGAATAACTCGTCTCTCGCGTTGCACTCTACCAGTAGTAAAGGAGGTAGGGATTGGATCGTTTTTTGAGGCGGTTCGGCAAAAATTTATGGCGCCGTTTAATATATCAGACGACGTGATTTTGGAGAGCCGCGGATGTTATTACCCCGTATGACCATAACAGACTGCTGGAGGAGGGATGGATTGGGACGGGTATGAACCGGTGGAGCAACGACGGATGATCTGATGACGCGCTCGTAAAGCGGTGGGAGTTTTATGTTGATTGGGTGCGATCGAGGAGCGCCTGATAAGTACGTCTCTCGTAAGGCGATGCGGACGCGACTTGCACAGGAAAGGTTTATTAATTACCGTGGCCGAAATAGCTCCGTGATTGATAACGAAATGCAAGTTTCGGGGATAAGTTCAGACTCGAAGGATTCTTGTCTTTATTATAATTAAAAAGGATGTGAGGCCCAATTCCCCTTAAGAAGGATCCACCTGCCGCCCAAGCGGCGGGTGGAGGATCGTACTGTGAATTTCGGAAAGCAAGTCAGTGTATACTGTACACTGACATCAAAAAACATGTGGTAGAGGGTTCAATTACTCGAACGCGGGAAAAGAAGGAATTCGTGACCTAACGTCACACTAAAGTCGCACGTTTTCGTAGTTGAACGTGACATTAGTCACGATTCGGGATACGTACTATAGACGAGACGTTTGAGTTCAAACATGTCAAACACTGGTTACAAAAAAGTGCACCACACGACCCCCTCTTCAAGAGTAAGACACCATGAGTCGGCCCAAAAAATGTCGTGTGGATAATTACTTTATTCCAATCCTTGAAGTTGTTCTAGCGACTCCGTGTATGTCGACCGATTCTCCGTTCGTTCTCGTCTTGTTATCCTTTCCGTCATTTGACGTTCATTCATTACCAGATCAATTCCGTACATTTTTTTACTAAACGACCATGAGTGGTGCTGACCTTCCAACTGACATTGTAGAGTCAGCAGTTTCATCCACTTGAAAAGTTGCGGAAAATTTGTAACGATTTTTTTTGATTTCCTCTACTGGTATAGAGTTTGAAGGTGTTGATTATCCACTTATTAGAGTGTTGAATGAAGCTTGAGTTTATGTTGTTATGCCTATCCATTCATTTCGTGTTAATTTCTCCGGGCTTTGGCTGTTATAGTGATTCGCATGGTAGATTTTAGCCTGCATTCCCTCATAAATCGGTCGGAGGGCCAGATTGGTACTACAAATTTGCATTCGGATTGGATACATACAAATTTAGATCGAAAGGTGCCAACTGACTAATTGAAGTTGTGACCTGTTTCCCCACATGAAGTATGGGGTTGAATTAACATAATACCAGACTGTATCTGTGGCGTGACATATTTCCTAACCCATAAATGGAGATTGTGGTCATTCGCGAATGTACATTTGGTAGTCTAAATTGGAGTTACGAATTTAAAATTCGAGAGTATCGCCTCCGATTGTTCCGGTGGCGGCGATACTGTTTAAATGATCGTACAACTGCCAAGGGAGGTAATGGTTTTTTTTATTGATGTGTGATTTCCTGTGCGGGATGAGTATGGTGTAGTGCAATGCACCCAGAAAAACTCGGATGGATGAATCACTAAAGGGCGTTCGAATTTCATCGTTCTCAGTAGCTCGTAAGTCTTTACTCCACCAAGGGGAGGTTTGAAAATGATAGTAAAAGGGTCTAGGTGTGGTAGAATTATCCCGACGAATGATCCAGTAGGTTGATGAACGAACTACAAGAGTCGGTGGTTAATTGTGCAGACGCACTGAGTCCTGGTTTTCCAATTGGTTGGTCAACTGCCTCAGGAGAGGAAGGGTTGAATAAGGGTACTACCGGAATTAGCACGGTTAATGTCAGGCGATCAAAGGTGTGCGCTTGTAACGCGAGGTTGAGGGCTAACGTCTGCAAAGACAGATGGAGAACGGAGCCGAACTAGATTCATAGGTGATACGAAGCCTAACTATGGCGTCACTTTCAGTGTTGAGGCTGCTTTCCTTTCTTAAAATCAAAAGGTCAAAGTGGGAAAAACCCCCCTCAAGTACGTCCTACCCGCGGCCGGTTGGCGGTAGGTATATCATACAGGGCATGACGGACAGTGAATTACTTTATCCCGTACAGTAATGCTCCCATTGTCAAAATACGTAGCATGGAGAAACAACACGTGGCATGAAGATCAATTTCCTCGTCTCGTCCGTTCTCGAGCAACGTGGTAAATCGTGACGGGAACGTGACCAATTGGTCACGCTTCGTTACAAAAAAGAGTAATGAGCACCGAAACCAATCGAACTTGGAATGCCCGTTGCAGCACATATGGTTTCAGCGCTATGTAGGAGCGATAAATTTTGTCATTTCCAGGTAAATGTATCTGTTAGGATTAAAAGCTCCAAGAGAAACTTCAATCGCTATGCTCCCCTCATGGTTTGGTTGTGTGTGTTTTTCGTCTTACGGGTTTGAATCCAAGAAGTATGACGGACCGAAGTTCGGATATTTTTATCCAAACGGCGTTGGTTGTGTTGTAGTTTCTTTGGGCGTCATGGTTACTGTGTGTGATGTTGGGTTGGAGTCTGCGTCCTTGCTAATGTTTTGTTACTCCAGCGTTGTTGCTGTTGTTGTTCTTGTTGTTCTTGTTCTTGTTCTTGTTGTTTTAATTTTGGCGGCATGCAGTGAGTTGAATTTATTACGCCATTTCTTGCCCTCGTGAACGAGAACGTTTTTGTTACACGTGTATCCCCATTTGACCGTCTAAACAATAACGTCTATATTATCGATGTGAATGACATTGTAACATCCACGATGGCGCTATTGTTCAACGAACACTGAAGTCCGGATCCAGTTGCGGTGCTAGGTTTTTCGTTTGGTTTTTGTTTGTTCCTTTGTTTTATTTCTTTCCTTTGGTGTTGTGGTTGTTGTTGGGTTGAGGTGTGTTTCCCGTTGTGGATGGGTTGTTCATCCGGCGTTGTCGCCGTTGTTGTTACTTTGGAACTGTCTCAAAAAATATTCATGCTCAAATGCAACATTGCATCTACGCGCAATACAGACATCTTTCGTACCTGGAGTCATGTTCGCGTTTAAACATATGCGTACACAAAAGTTTGTTACAGTGCACCACAAAGCTGCTATGCCACACAACGTTTTCTGCTGAGTGAGTACGTGGTCTCGATGGCCGGGCGGCCGTACGGGCACGAAAGGAGGCGGATAAGGCATATGAAGAGACAGGCACGTGCTGTAAGTTTCGCGAGAGAAGCACGACCGACTGCGACGTGATGACCTAAACAGTAAGCAGGGCTAGCAGTTATCGTTACCGAGTACAGTCCGTCCGTCCGTCCGTCCGTTCGTAGAGCTTATTGAAGCTCTGGGATCAATCGTCTGGCAGGGCCGAAGTCGCGCGCCATCGTCGCTCGCAGGGGAGCGAGTGCGCGAGCGAAATGGGGTCGGGGCACTCTTTGAGCCGTCCGTTAGCCTCGCGCGTGCTAACTTTGAAGCGTGAGCAGCTCGGCCATCCCGCAGTGTATGACTACAGTAAGTCGGCGCAATTAGGTTATTGTATAATCTCTCTCTCTCTCTCTCTCTTTCTCTCTCTGGTGATCGTATGATCGTATGTATACATGCATGCATGTAGTGGGGCTGTAGCAGGCCTTCCGGTAATATTCTCATCGTTCTATTATAGCCGACCGACGATATTCTCATCATTCTATTATAGCCGACCGTCAATATTCTCATCGTTCTATTATGGGCCATATTTTGGTTTACTGTTATTTATTTAGTGTTTCGCTCACTCACCTACAGTAGGGCGGTGCTGTAGTTTTTTGAGGGTGCGACTACTGTAGTGGATGGTTAATCAATACTGTAAGCCTGCCTAAAAAAATAGTAGTTTAAGGGTTTAGAATAAAGGGTTGTGTGCATTTAACGCATACAACCCTTTATTCTAATCTAAACTCGGGTCGCAACCGTTTTCCATCAACTAACTGGCACTGCCACTGCCACCAAACATTCGGAATATCAATCGGCACGCAATATGATTTCGATAGCGGCATTGATTGTTTTTTTGTGACGTCGTTTGGCCGTTGATGATGGAAGGGGATAGTTGATGTGGTGGGACGATGTTAGTTGTTATTTATTTGTTGATGATGCGGCAAGTGGTTCGTTTGTAAGCGATGGTATGAAAAGGCTAACGGATGTAGAATGTTGCAGAGAGTGTTGTTAAGCGTTCTGTTGACAAGTGTGAGTGAGTCCATTAATTTGAGGATTGAAAAATAATAAACATGGTGTTCTCGAGCTATTGTAGACTGATACGTACCATATATATATATTCAGTTGTGATTGGCCGGTTTAAATTCTGTTTACACGAGTAGCTACAAATAAATTAATTACATGTTTCATAAAAATATTGAAAAAATAATCATTTTCATTTTTATAGAAAAATAACCAATTTTCTATTGGTAAGGAGTTCAACAATTAGTTATACGGTTTATAAGCATTGCTGGATTCATTATTACCATTCCAATAATGTTTTTTGCCAATAATCAGCAATGTTGCACTTTACAGTTGAAGAAAGGCACATGTCATACACTGGAATACAGTGAGTGAGTATAAGCGTAGAAACTACCCAAGAGTTTCTCCGTTTCTCAAACGGCTTCTATTTACGTAATTCTTTCTACCATTGTTGGGACAGCAACTTTTAAACATAATGCGCTTCGCGCACTGTTACTCGCAATAAGCATGCAATGATGTAAATTCAATGGATGGCATTGCTTTTTAGAAGCTTCCATGGCCCCGACGCGCGTATACGTATTGCCGCGTCCCCGCCGCCGCCGCCGCTATATATATGCAGTATAAATCAAACCGTTTTAATTTCCTCCATGCGTTGCCTCCTACTTCACCCATTTCTTCATCCATAACTTGTATATCTTACAAACTCATCAACATCATCAAACACATTTATCCGGAAGCTCACCCGGCACCCACCACAAACGCAATGCTTTCCAACGTTCTCGCCGTCGCCCTTCTGTGCGTCCTGGTCGCGTCCGCGAGCGGTCGCCGCACCGGCTCCCGCTCCCGCTTCCGCCCGTCCTCCTCCTCGCCGTACTTCCGTACGCGCATGCCGTTCGCCTCTTGCAAGGGCTCCGCAACATACAACGTAACCTTCCGTAATTTCCTGACCCCCGAACGTTTCGGCTCCCTGATTCCCAAATCAGGATTAGTGTTCTCTCCGGTGACTGCCATAGCCCATTCGAATCGAGTCTCAATTCTAACTGTTCGTGGCTTCGCTTCTACAGCCATCCAGGCCATCGCAGAGACCGGCGATAACTCTGAACTCCTCCAGAACTTACGTGCTTTAAGAAGAAACTCGGGAGGTGTGAAGAATTTCGCCGTCGCGAAAGGAGGGACGATGCCAGCAATGAAAACGACACTCACCGTTAAAGTCGACTGCATGAATCCATTCATATCAGCCGTGGCGATGATCGCGCCGTCCCCGGATTGGATCGTGCAAATTTCTAATGTCAATACGTACTCAGACCCTTTCGGACGGTTCGCGTCGTTCAAGAGAGGTGTCCTCATTGCGTATGATGCCGGTACGGATAGTGGTCGTGATTTCACAGACCCTTCGGACAATTCGCTCGATCTGCCCACAAAGCCGCATAAGAATATCGCGCCGCTTGTCGAGGATGACACCGATCGATTCCGCGGCCGCGTCGTCGGAACTTACTACCTGTTGCGCACGAAATAATTTCTCTCTCTCTCTCTCTCTTTCTGGCGCTGTGTGGGTGTGAACGCAGACATTGCTTTTTTTTACCCTCGGTATGCTGCGCAATGTAATACAAATAAAAATATATATTACATGGTGATGATGATATGATATGTTTTGTTTCACATGTGTTCGCCATGTAGGGTATTTGTATTGTTTATACGCGAAGTTGGTTGCGGCTCCGGTGAGTGGGAGGCGGCGGCGTTTGGAAACGCTTCCCCGTCTCGTATTGCACTGTGCGGTCGCAAGGTTATGCGCCATTCGGAAAACATTAATTACTCTGTAGATGCGAACGCATTTTGTAAAACGATTACATTATAGAGGGTTGTTAGCGACGGTGGGAATTTTAAAAGTCATAGGTTATGAGGGAATTGCGCACTTCTGACTATCGGTTCATAGAAACAACGGTTGGCATTGCTGTTACATGCGCAAAATGTAAAATTTAATGTAAACACGAAAATGATGGCAATCATTGATATACTGTATAGCAATTGCGTCAGTGCGATGATTAGCAATTATAATAATAATATTGTCAATACAAACAGCGTGTGTGTAATGTTAGTGTGTCATTTGTGTCTACACGTGTACATCATGCTTACAGTACCATGTAACCTTTGGTACCTTCAATCGAATAAGCTATCTGATTTTACAATAAGAATAAGTAATTAACTTGAATAATGACAAATTCTAACCAATCATTTCACAAAAACACACTAAACATAACCGCTCATGCCATGGGCCGTGTTCACAGCTCGATTCACATCTGCAACATCCCATACTTCCTTACTAAATTTAAGAAAGATCTGCATTTCTAAACTCCTAGGAAGCAGTCCTTTTCGACGACTATGTAGTGCAAACCCTACCGTTGGAAACAATCTTTCCACTACGTTACAAGTCGGTAAAAGAAACCTTACATCTAAATACTTTGCTGTTGATCCCTTCTGTCAACGTCTCTTTTTGAGCGCCCTTGCAGCAAGAGAAGGAGAAACTTCATTGTCTTCCGCACTAGCCCCAACTTCCTTACTTTTCAATTCACTAACGGCATCAAGCGCTTGTGCATTCAACTCAGCCAGACGCCTATCTTGCATCTTCGTTATTGCAGATTCAAAGTGTGCAAACGTTACAATTTCAGCGTCATATTTAAGCCTTAACGTCATCGTAGGATACATTTCTATTGCCGCATCTAGAAATTATCGAGCATCTACCATCGTAATATCATCTCTTTGCAATTCAATTGTGACAGATTGCAAATCACACAATTTCGTAAATAATATATCAATTTCCTTGATATTTTTGCCTCAATGATTGTAGTTAGAAGTTGTAAATATAACATTAAAGTATTGACACAAATTGGATAATACCTAATGTGGCTACGGAATTGAACATTCTCACATATGGAAAAAGGTTGTAGACAAATGGTTACAAGTTTGATCCAACCATTTGTAGTTTTTTTAGGCCAGAAAAACGTTGCAGTATCCTTGGTTGTGTTAGTTTCATTTGTAGAACTAATCACGGAAGAATCAAAGTCGCGAAAGGTGAAATATTCATGTTCATGTATTGATCGCACGTGTTGGACAAAGTTGGCATACCCAGATCCTCCACTCTCTCTTGAAACTCTGCACTTACATTCCCATATTTTGCCATCCTCGCTGATGGAGGTGAAGAATGCGTCCCCTATTCATTTACCAAAAGACTACTTTGTAGTCATGGTGATGTTTAGAAGTGGGGGATCAGAAATTGGAGATGTTTCTTTAAAGTTGGTTTGAGTCATATCAGTCTTTTCTAATACCGACGGATTAGTTAGACGATGCACCAAAACTACCGAAACATCAAACTTCACACTTCATAAGTCGCCGGCGGTCAATCTACAATTATCTGTAATATTTCATTACAGTTATTAATTATTTTTGTGGACCCGTGTAATATATCCTTAGATATTTTAATGAAAGTTATTTGAAATAATCGTAAATAAATAATAAAATAAATTATTTATTTTTCTGATATCATCTCGGAAAAATATGTGACTCGCTTGATTTCCTCAGACAAATAAATTATTTGCCACTTCGGACGAAACACATAAAATTTTTCGCCATGCATAGACTAAATAACTTAAGTTATTCAAGTTCGAATATATTTTTGATACCCTATGGGTATGACCCCCCACAAGGGTCTCAACCTTTAGGTGCACCCGTGGGGGTTCTAATTCCCAACCTACAGTATAGCAAAGTGTCTTAATAGGAATTGAAGGGGAGGAAGTTATGAGGACCACCCGTACTAGTACCAGTGTGAGGTCGATGGCTTCGGTGACTCGGTATCTACACCAGAGTCGAACTACAAACGATAAAGTTTATTGTTGGTAGTAAAGTAAAGTGAAGATGAAAGGAAAAGTCGGAAAATGAGAATGGTGCAAAGGACATTTTTAATGCAGGAAAAGAACGTCATCAGCGAATCAAAGACATTTTGTTGTCCTTTGCGTCTGAAGTTTGAAGTAGCTGAAACTACTGACAGCTTAAGCTGGTACCAAATAGAATAGTCTTGATGTGTACTTAAGATTAAAAGTATGATTGTTTGGATCGTATGTATATCAATGTCGACTATAGTAGATCAGCAATAGCAGTTAGAGCACGAGTGTAATTATCATGTGTGATCCTTAGGACTGTAGTCATAACTAGTTGGGTTTCGCTCTGATCTCTAAATACGTTTGATATACTATATGGTTACAGCTACAGAGTTGTAGATGTCTAAATAATTTATTAAAATTTGAAATGAAACCAATGAAATTAGATATAGAAAAGCAGTCCGGGACTAGTATGGGGAGAGCGGGGGATCGAAATTGACTTTTAAATAACAATTGAAAGACATACTTTAATTTTTGATTCTCCACCAATAACGTCATGTTTCCAGTGATAGGGGAAATCTTATGTTACATGCGTAACTAGACTACGTAAAATTTGAAGAAACGCTTGATTGAACGGATGAGTGCATGCAGTAAAAATGAAAAATCTCGTACTGCTCTCAGTCAATGCGAATAATCATGGATCTGCACATAATCATCGCCATATCAGCAGCTGCTGCTGTCGTTGTAACGACGACTGTTGCTACAGTAGATACAGACTGCAAAAAGGCGAGAGGCGTATGTTAACAGTGAACGACACAATAGTTCGCTCTACTCCAGCGTTTAGTGCGATGGAATTTCGCGAACGTGTGGATCCTATCATAGTCACAATTAATGGCGACGCTAAATTCGGCGTCTGCGGAGGAGGGGGGTGGGTGCTTGAGATGACAGACGGCGGGTGTGGGATGTCGTCGTCATGCAATAGTAGTGGTAGTACGAGAAGTTGTTTCCGTGACTGGTGGGCATTAGTAGTACATCATTGTTGGAAATGTTCTATACGACTGTAAACATGGCAATATAGTATAGGCATTTGAGTACTAGTTTAAAATTGGATTTCTGAATGACTTGCACTAAATCCAGAATTCGTCTGTAGTAGATGACTAAACAATTAAATTTGGAAAAATTAGGGTAATAGCAAACGAAATGGCGATTTATATAAATGTAGTCGTCACAACTTACTATATTGTGGGGGCGGTGTGGGGGTTTTGAACGACATTAAATGTCGTTCATAACCCCCTCACGAATCAACATTTAAAAAAATTTTAAATGTTGATTTGCCACGAAGAACTTCATGTTTACAGTGTTACGTGAAAAGTAATGTTAGACGCTTGGTTGAAGGGTTGGCCGTGTAATGCAAGTGAAAGGAAGGGAGAAAAAAACTGGTTACTCGTTACAGTCGGTGCAATCCACGACGATGGACAAAGTCACAGTAGCTGCTGCAACGAGGATTGCGACAGTTGGTGAACACTGCAAAAATGCGAGAGTCCTATGTCGACGAAACCAAGGGTGAGGAATGACCCCCCCTGTTTTAATGTTGAATATCGACTAAGGAGGGGTGGGTTAGATGAGATTATGGACGGGGTATCGTCGGACGGAATAGTGGGGTTTGGTACGAAAAGCTGTTTCGGTGACGCATTGTCATTAGCAGTACAGCAAGGTGCGAGGTGCGAGGTATGCATTACTAGCAGTGATGGGCATTAAATGTCATAATAAATTTTATGGATAAAACATGTTTTCTACAACATTTATTTGTTTTATTTTTAAATAGATACCTTTTGTTCTATGTTTAAAAACATAGAACAAAAAGTATCTAAAAACAATGTTTTTAACACATGTCATGTGTTTTAAATATGTGTTTTTTTAAAAAATTTATGCTGCTAAATTTAAAAATCAATTCGTAAATATTTGCTATTTATAAAATATATAGATATTACTAGTCCATTGAAAAATAGATTAATATTTGATTCGCTTGCAAGGGTATTTGTGGATGGGAACTCAAAAAAAAATTGAGTTTTCTAAAAAATAAATGAAGTAACGTACTTTGCATTTTGATTCGTCACTAGCAACAAGTGAGACGAGAGAATAGTTGGCAAGGAAGACTGTAAAAAAAGGATCGATACATCGATGTGTTGAGTGAACAGTCATGACGCAATAAAATTTGTAAACGATGAAGAAACAAGATGTCGGGATGAGATTTCGCGAGCGCAAGAATACAGTAGAAAATAAATAATAAAATATCAAGACAAGTTGACATTACAGAACGGAAAATTCCGTTGACGGCAATGTAGATCACCGCCAGTATGTTTCAATATTAAACCTGTGTCACCTCTTTAAAAACAATGAACAGTAAACAATAACCAAACACTATTACTGCTCATGTGCATATCCGCACATTCTGTCAACAACATTGCGGCAGCGCGACACAAATTCACTTCCAAAATATTATTTATATTTACATAGTTATTCCTTCAACCCCCTTCGTTCTTTCTTTTTCTCTCTCTCTCCTTTCTCTCCTCTCCTACACCGACCAAAAACCTAACATTAACCACCTAACATTAACCAAACCAAACCAAACCAAACCAAACCAAACAACCAAACAACCAAACAACCAAACCCAACCAAACCAAACTTAGAAAATTCATTCATTCACCTCTTGCACTTATCGAAATGACCATGACCATCGACTTTAGCGAACTGGATATGGAGAAACATCTACCGAAATATCGGATGCGCGCCAACCTCACTCGCGCCCTCTCTCTGCTGTCGCCGTCCTCGTCCAATTTCCCGCAGCTGATCAAACAACAGGAAACCCGCAACATCAGTGAGCCGCACCCTCCAGTCTGCATCCAACCTCCGACGGTGTCGTTCAAAGCACCGAAGCATAAGCACAAATACGATCTATGTGTCAACCAGAACTCTACCTCGACCATCTCTTTTTCGATGGACGACGAGCCTTCACGCAACATCCCCGTCTCCGTCCCTGTCCCGGGAGGAAAAGGCATCGGTATCGGTTGGAAGGCTGTATCACGTGCTGCATCGCTATTCTCTAAGCGTAAGCATCATGACCACGC
>JAULBU010052950.1:0-12571 GCA_032358235.1 Odonthalia washingtoniensis | reverse complement strand
GGAACAGAAGCAGACGAAGGCATCTCAATGACGCTGGTAAGACGCCCGGATAGAGGATGCCAAGATCCCCACAAAAATATGTACCGATCCAGCTGCACCCAAGCCTGGTCCAAACGGAGAGTAGCCGGCCCGTTGTCCTTCCAACTAGAATGGCGACGGTCGGCCATGGAGGCGTAAGGGAGGTGGTGAGGGTGGTTGGGAGGCCGGACGCTGCTGCTCCGATAAACCAAGGTTGATTAAACCAGGTCGGGGAGAGGAGAACACCATTTCCATGATCCAACAAGCGCCTCGTCCAGACAGGGAGTAGCGATGGTTGCAGTAGAACGATGGGCGTGGCTGACGGCTGGATCCACTACGGCAAGTCGTGATCGTCCAGGCAGTGGAGCAGCTCGAGTCGATATTGGAGGAGACGAACGAAAGTTGGATGCAGAGGCCACGCTGAAGAGTTCCTGCAACGACTGAGACAGTCCGCCAAAGATTTGAGTACCGACGGAAGATGGCAGGTAGAAACGGTCAACCCCTCGTGCTAGTACAGATCGCGCAACACGCGCAGTTTCGTCAGAATACGCGAGGAGCGGGAGGTCATGTACCAGATCACATATACAGTAACCACCGAGTAGTAGACGATCCGAACGTGGCACGATTTGGCGTGCGCGACGAAATTCTGCAGACCTTAAATAGCGGCAGTCAGCTCAACCTAGTTGATGTGAGAGCCTCCGACACAGCCCCATCTCAGGTCGCCCCCAATCCCCCATGTTCGCATCTGTGACCAAGTTGATGGCCATACCCGGCCAGATGTCCCGTCCCACGTGCACGTTTGCATGCAGCTGTGAGCACCAATATAAGTTGCGCATGCCCGCGAGCGAGAGACCGTTGCACACGAATTTCTCGGGAAGGGCAGCATGCGCGGGACCAGTTGAGAGAAAAAGGGGTGAGCTTGGAGGATGAAGACGTTGATCGCTGAGTTCGTCGAACAAATCTCGCAGTCGCAACCGATTGTCGACCACGGCAGCACCCACCGAGTTGGACGGCCCGGCGAAGCTGCACAACAATTTCGGAGGGATGCAACGCTGATGGCCTCGAGCGTACTGGAGTAGATGGTGGGCGGCCGGCGTGACTTCGCGGGGATGAGCAGAAACTTTTGAAGCTCGGTGTGCACAAGTGTGCCGAGGATTTCTAGGTTGGTGCGGCCGGTGAAAAGGGTCTTGGTGGCATGAAAACGCAGCTCCAGTCACTCGAACAAGGCACTGACGAGGCGTCCCAACGCTTAAGTATCGGCGGGAGTGGCATGGGCAGCTGTCGTCGGGGCCGCCGACCCAAAGAAGCTGAATTTGTTTCATGACAAAATTGGTCCTGCAATTTTGCACGATTTCATGGAATATATACCGAAGGAAGAAGAAGGAAAGATTTTGGGAGGGACCATCATGAGTATTTATAGCGTAGATACGTGGATTTTTAGTTGCTTGTGACATAACTTAATGTGGAAAGATACCGTGGTGGGCTTCGCCAACAAGAATGCATTCAAATGTATTCGAAATATGTAAAACTGGTAACAGAATAGCTTATTGGAAAATACGATTGTTTGTAGAAGAATGGTTCCTTGCAGAGTTGGAAGTTACAGTACATGAAGTGGGTGAAGAAGAAATTAGTTCCGAAGAAATGGAACGTAATACTACAATAACTGCAACAACGAAAATTTCGAAGAAACAGTTTATTTCTGTACAACCAAATTGGTTTAGGGAATACATTGGAGGAGAATGTGGATTTATACATGACTGTTACGTTGCAGAAATAATATTACTTTTTCGATCGCTTGTTAGTAGCAGGCAATCGGAAAAGTATTGAGAAACTATTAAATCCGTATATTGAACGACTTTTTCATAGGAATGTATTTGAAGATGAAGAAAGTTACTAATTGATTGGAAATGAGAGATAAGAGCAGTCAGAGAAACTGTGTCTTTCTAAATAAAATACGGTCTACTACGATGTCATGCGTGGAAGTTGTCTTCTTCCGTATCTATTTCTCCACATTATAGCGAATCCCGTTCCCTGTAGAAACGATTAATGTAGAACCGTTGCTCTGAACAAGGTAATTGTTCAGTAAATGAATCAATTCCAAATTTTGATCGCAACACATGCATAGATGAACAAATGGTATCAAAAGTAATGATACCATACCACTCTCCTGTCTCCAAAATGTTTTCCGTACAGGTTGTAATGTCCAAAGGTATCGTGTAGTCCACTTCATCAGATGTTGAAAAACGCAATCATACGTAGCTCAGAACTTTTCAACGTATAAAGGCTGTATGAATTCCATTTATAGAAAGGAAGACATTTCTTTCTGGACCATGGCCGAGATTGTTTCATGTGGAATAGAAGTAGAAAATTTGCGATGTAGTAAATAGGAATATTACTATCACCTCCCTTTATAATAACGAAGCTTTTCCCGATTTTCTTACTAGGGACAAATTATGTGGTTGCGAATATCCGTTCCCTCTTGGAACGGTGTTTTGATGGAGTCGATAATGCAAAATGATTCTATAACTTTCATACTGTTGCAATGTGGGGAGATGGCTACCAAATAAGTACCCCGACTTGACAAAAGTGACAGCAATGTGACAGTCCGCAAACAAGCATCCATTATCTTGTGAATAGTTTCGAATGAGATCAGTCAAGATTTTCAGACTGGTGCGTGATGCATTTATCAGTATAGGAGCGTGGATTTAGTTTGTAGCCTCGTTACATATGTCTATTCCATTTTTCATGGCGTCATTCTGTTTCAATGTATCTGTTACACCATCTCGTACAAAATATGTAGAACGTTTTTCAGTGAATTGTGCTGTACTTCCTATTTCTGTTAATGTTGTGTAGAAATTGTGTTGATAACCTAATATAACAAATTTGGCTTTGGTTGTATCGTGCTGCTATTGATACTGAAGTTTCTAATATCAACAAATCAGAAACCTCACTCCTTTTTCTTCTCACGTGGTCAACATTTCTGGTTGCAGACATCGTTCCATTTTGATAGTCCTTTAACGTTCCTAAGCATCTGAGGCATGGAAACTTAGGCGTAAAATTGTGAAAAATTCCTGACATGTATTTACTCTTTGGTAGTTCAGAGCAGTATGAAACTATCACAGGGAAACAATTCCATATTATATTGTTTTTCATAGAAAAATTGAAACCTTTCATCAATTTTTCGGCTAACCAGTCAAGAACCAGAGTCATTGCTTTATGTAAAGAAATCATTTTATCATCTCTTCCCCGTTTAGAAGAGGTCAGTGGTACGTTGTAATCGATGACAATGAATTTATCACTCTCTGCGGCATTTTTGAAGGAGAAGTGTTCTCAATCCCGGTATGATTTTGAACCTTGCCCTCGACAGGAAGTACGCCAATCAAAGTATATCCATGGTCTATGTGTAAACGTCTCGTTCCTACGAATATATTCAGAAATGTTACAAGTATTGGGTAACGAATTAACGAATGTGACTTCAAAGTTGTTACTGTTTTATCTGAATATATCTGTAACATTCCTTCGAAAGACTTTGGCCTTGTGGCTCAATTTTGACCGCATTTAATTGAAGAACGCTCACTACTTATAATCTATGTTCTTATAGACACATACAAGACTACAAATAATAAGTCTTAATGCAGAGAATTAGAAACGTAGGTACGGTCCAGTTCGTTGTAACAAGGTCTGAACTTCACGTCTGTTTCAGTTGCTACTTTCAATTGTGAAAGTATTATGAAAATGATAACTGTTTTTATATATTTCTCAACTATCTGTTATTATACTATTTATAGAAATTTAACAACTAGCTACGTCTCACCGTAGAGTTCACTAGTGTCAATTCAATCAACATGTAATTCCTTACAGTAAAATCAATCGAGACGCACTCCATCCAAAAAGACGACACTGTAAGCAATTTAGCTTACATTCTGTAAGTATTCCTGAATTTCTTACACTGTAATTATATCACATTTGCGGCAAGACATTTTACTTGTACAAGAAAGCTTTTCTACTATCGTCTGGAGCAGTGATCTATGGAACTTCAACTTTTGAAATCCATCATCCATTAAACTCTGATTGATTGTTTTATCCACAATTGAAAACATTCCTTCCATCCTTTTATTCTTTTACGAACAATGTTTGCATTGAACGTATCGTTTCGAAGCAACCGAATAACCTTACTCACTGCAGATATACCAATTCCGTCACATATCGTCAACAAATTATTTGCGGCAACTACTACATCGCTCATATTTTCCGCGGTCTAAGATATATCTTTACCTTCAGCACTTATGGTATATAGTACATCATCTGTTTTTCTGTTTCTGTGTTGTAGTTTTGTGATTCACAAAGGGGTATCGGATACGGCAGCTTCCATCTGATGACTGCTTTCATTTGCTACATTTTGTGCAGGTTGTAATCTCTGATTCTTACTATACTCGCATGATATTGAATGTCGTTTGAAATTAGTCAATATGTCTGCTGAATATGTGCACTACTTAGTATTACATACAAATTATTTTGTTACCATTATTGTTGATTTACGTTGACGTGTTATCAGATCTTGGAAACAAAAATGATGAATCTGGGCTGAAATGAAATTGTAACAAACTTTGTTCAGTAGAAGCGTTTTTGGGTGTCTTTCCTGCGTTTCTGTTAGATAAGACAGATTAAAATTCAAAAATTCAAAAATTCAACCGTAATTATTAATATTAATAATTAACATGAAACGTTTGAAATTTTTCAATATTAAAATGTTGAAAAATTTAGTCCAGCTGTAGTGAAAAATTGGAATTCCAATTTTTTGAAAAAAAGACATCCTGCTGAACGGAAATATTCCAAATTTTGAAGAAACAAACAATTCTTAGTAAGAAATGTTTACAAAACTATTCTTCTCATATAATAATGGAGTACATTTTACTATGGCATTGATGACATCAATATAAAGATAGTTGGTCAATGAACAAAAAGCAGGTAACATGTCCACAATTTTTTACCAATTGCTGGAAATGCAACTTTTTCCATGTCGTAACTTACGACGGTATGGATTGAATCCTTATCATCACCCACAACTTCCGAATCACCGTATTCATGCCCACTATGCTGTGAAGGGCTGCTTGCATGTTGAGATATGTTAATAATTCCAGGTTGGCCTCCACGCCACAATGACTGTCCATACGCATATGAAATGCAATGGCTTTTGTCAAGTTACTACCCTCCAGAATGATATACGTATGATATCTCATATCATGACTTCCATTCCATACTGCTCCACCATCTTGCACATAGCCATGCCCAACGAAACCAAACTGTCGGGGAATAACAATTTCTTCCATTTCCTCTTTGTTGAGATGAACATACCGATGAGACCAGGGTCTATTCATTGATTATAGCTTCAGTGTCGGTAGTAATTGTAAAAAACCAGAAGAATCACTTTCTCTGACGTCGAATTCATTATGACCGTGCTATGCTAGAAAATTCTTGTCAATGAGCAGGAAGTGACCGCCTGTCCTTGGAATTTCTGCACGCCATTCGAATTGTTATCCAAGTTAAATAATGCACAATTTAAAGAAGTAATTTTTTCTATTGGACAATCCTGAACATGATTAAATCAGAAAAGGTATAAAGACGGAAACAAGTGCGTTCTGAGTTGATTAAACTACTCTACTTTACACAATAAAAGAGGTTGCAATAATTAGGATACAAACATCTCTCGTTTGACGCATCTATCCGTTGTCTAACTTCTATTTTGGAAGGCTGGAATGAAGAGGAAAAACGTGTTAAGAAGATTAAACTACAGTCCAAAAGGTTCTATTCACATAGTTCATCCAGGAACTTGCAATAAAATGAATAACATATCAAGGGTTCTCATGGCCAAAACATCTCAGGAGAGCGTCAACAGAAAAAGTTTGGTGCAGGAAAATTGCTTTCATCAGAACAAAAATCTACACAATGGATGTCGTATATCATAGAGAAATTTACACTTCCCGAAGAGTTGGTTGTGGATCCATGCGCGGGTACATTTTCAGTGGAAATGGCTTGTATGATTCAATAAATGTACAGGCAGTTTGTTGGTGGCGATATGGATGTTTCATATTTGGAGCATTGTTGGATTATACTGGTTTCTGTATTTCCTCGTCAGTTACTAAACAAGGATCTTAACAGGTGGTGATCTTCGGGAAGCAAGAAACTTTCTTAGAGAATTGGATTCCATTGAAATTAATAAGAGGAAGCTTTCCTCTTGAAGATCTATGGGGTATTCCCGTTGGTGTTCGTACAGTTCAGAATTTTCCAAGAAATATCCGCCTCATTGATTCGCAGTTTATTGCAGAACCAAGGTTGTTCAATAACGGTGAAGAAGTACCATGGAGTAGGTGAAATTTATCATGGAAGAAAGCATTTTACGGAATACCAATAGAAGAGTTAGAATCAGTTGAGACTTGAGCTATGAATTTGACAATTAAGATGTATACAATGGAACATGACAATGCTGGCTTCGGTGTTTTTGCACAAAAGACAACTTAACATTCATTCATCGTTCATTACTACGGGACAGTAGTTTAGGTAAATATTGGAAACAGCAGTTCGTTCAGTAAAACATATGGTGAGGGTATCATTTCGTTAACTAAAGCCCACTACTTGAAATGAGGAGCTAATTGTCCCCACAAGTTCAAAGAAAATGACGGAACATATAAAAAGGCTTGGATTGTAGCTGCCCCGTGGTGTATGGCAAGATACATAAATTATTTTTGTTGCCTACCAAGGGATAATACATCTAAGATTGAAAGAACAAATATTCCAAGAAGGACAAATTGTGCATTTTCATAGAATCCAAAGTGTAATACAGGTGCAGCAGTAACTTCTTACCAACTTTTTCATATTCAATCATTGTATCCTATTTCAAAGGGTGAAAACCTTTTCCTCTATTACGGAGCAGGTCATATACATCATGTTGATGCTGATTAATACTTCTTCTTCGGATTGTTCTCTGGATTTTCAGCACACTATAAAGTTTCTGACAGCTACCATCTTATCATTACTCAAACTGTCCACTATTTTGATATATCTTATCATTGTTACAAAGTAAAATTGCATAGATACTGTTCTTTGGTAAACTATCCTAATATCAGATGTTTAGAATGCTTCATGTCCAGTATAGAATGCACCAAATTATTATTTTTCGTTTCCAAATCTTGATATTTTTTAAACAAATACTCCTGTGCTACATCAGTATTTATTTCAGCATGAAGTTTAACTGGACTGTAAAGATTTCGATATCAGTGATAGTAGAAGTAAGAACACACTGCATACTTCTACTTTCACCGACAGAAAAAAATATGACCACACCGCATACTATAGCATTGTGTGCAATCAATATACCTTTATATCACATAAATCACTGGATAACATGGACAATTCTATCAAAACGACAACAATTCTATCCAATTATAGAATGATTTTAAATTCTCAAGAGAAAAGAGAAAGCATTTTAAATGTTTACTCACATTTAAAACGCCTAAAACTAGCTTTTTATTATTCTCGTATCAAAACATGGTTGGATTAATATATTTTCTGTTTTAATCGTTAATATCCAAAACGAACAAAAGACCGTTTACAGTTTAAACGGTTTTTTGTTCATTTTGGATACTGTACACAGTATATACAGTGTAAACTTTACACAGTATATACAGTGTAAACTTTACACTGTATAGACTGTGTACAATGTAAACCGTCTTTTATTTACTTGATAATGACGAATAAAGTAAAGGTATTACAAATTATCGTATAAATGATGATATATTTTAACCTAGTTTTAAATGTGGGTACTTTTGACCAACATTTTAACCGCATTCTAAACGCTTTATTTTAAAGTACACTACATTTGAGGAATTTTATATATCCAATAACTAAATGAACAATTCTTTCCCGGCTCCCGTTCTCCCCAAATATGAAAAGATAGATAATCATTCACAAACACACAAGGACCGGGAAGTCATTTTTTTCTTCCCCCCCCCTCCCCACTACATCGCAAACGAATTCTTTATCCCTCCACACCTCGTGGAAAACAGTCACCTAAAAGTTTTCCTCCTCAAAACAAATTCCTAAATGATCAACATATTCTAGGATCGCTCCCACTGGTACCTGGAATAAGTGAGAAGAATGACATTCTACCAAAATATGAAAAGATAGATGATCACCCACCACCCCCACGATGGCCGGGAAGTCAATGGTTTATTCCAGGCTTCCGCAACATGGCGAACGATTTCCTATCCCTCCACACCTCGTGAGAAATATTCACTCGAAAATTCTCCTTGGAAAAGAAAGGAGAGAAGAAATCATTTAAAATTTATTCTAACGGATTCCATTTAATAGACATTTTGAGTTCATGAAAAGGTGGCCAAAATAATAATTTTATGAAGGACATTTTACTCTTCTTCAATTTGATTACCAATTCAATTTATCAAATCGTTATTGGCTAATTCGAGGATCTTTTTCTGGTCATAAGAAACCTTTCACCTCGAGAAACCTAGGAGATGGAAGGGAGTTATGATACCAACAATTTCCTCGAAATACACCATAACTTGTGAATGATCTCATGTTTCCTAATTTTCAATGTTCATGTACTGCAAAACATTTCATTGTTTCCGTTAGTACCGTACACAATGAGATTTCTTCTCTCATGGAAAGATGGATGGTACCCTTTAAAATATTGAATGACGGCATTCATTACGTACATCACTTTCATCGTTGGATAATTTCCTGCCTTCCTGTCAGATCTTGTGTACAGTTCGTGCCAATAAATGCACTGCTGTTATCACTTTCCAAAAAAATTGGAATTAAAAAAAACCAACGGTGTACGAAATCGGGGCTCTCCTAATTATTTTACCGTTATTTTCGGACTGCACGTAACTACAAACAAGGAATTCTCGGCCTTCACAAAATTTCCATTTTATGGACAATATGAATGTACAGGGAAAATCTACAAAGTATCAATGCCCAACATACGATTGCCTCAATGAGGGCGTTCATATTGGCAAAAAATATGAAATTGTACATCCGTACACTTCCACCCCATTAATGTAGGCATTCAGTTCCGTAAACACAGACGCTCCGACTAAATGTAAGAGAAACATGGAGACAACTCCACGAAGCAGCCCCCGGGGAACTCAAAATGGCTCCAGTTTTTTGTCAACTTTACCAAACCATCGTTACGCGTATTGAGGCGAAGCTGATGATGCAAGACACATTGATAGGGCATAGCTATTCCATATTTTGACCTAAAATGACTCTCATCCGTCACCTGAACCATCCAGTACACGGAATCTTCCCCTAAATAAAGAAACTCCGCCTTGACACAAGACTCGGAGAAAGCACAGCCTCATCGGATGCCATTAGTTGACCACGCCAACATTCCGTCATTTTCTGCTGTTACTTGCTATATTCGCAACGTACTCTATCTCGCCGTGTGTGTGGTAGAGGAAAATGTCTGAACGGATATCATCCGGAATGGCGCTATTCGTCATAATTGTTCAACGTGCGTAAACAGCCTTTTCGAAATCAACTTGCACTCCGGCAACAGTGCGGCCATGTCCGACCTTTAGGTCGTTATCGCGACAGCAATACTGAAGACGACAGGATGGAATTTCCATTGTATACAACGGGATACTCCAGGCATAAAACTGTGATGTGAATATCGTGCAATTTGGGAACAGTTCAATATAGCGTCCTTGTCAAATCACGGCTCCTGGTCATATAACTCTGGACTCTCAAACAATCCAGAATCATCAAATGATAATTCCAATACGAACAAAATCTTCCCCGCTGCACTGGACCGGGGAAGCAGTTGTTCGTAACAGGCAATAATCTGGTTTGTCTCCTTTCCTCGGTACTAGTTGTCTCTGCATCCGCAGCGTTGGACGAGATAGGCGCTGGACCTGGGTTTTTCAGATTAATAGACTAACTGGGAGTTCTAGCGGCTATTCTATTGTTTGTTTCTGGAGGAATATCCGGAACAGGTATTGTAAATTTAGACTCAACCAGCACAGAATTCACTTCATCCGGATGCGATACGTTTCCGGAATTGCGGATGTGGTCGCTAACAATTAGTGTTGCAATCCCCTCGAGTTGAGGAGTTTTGTATCATCGTCAGTGACGAAGTTAAGTAAGAACAAACGTGGATTAAATTCCAGTATTGAAATGGCAACTGTCACTAAAGTGTAGGAATAGCAAACACAGACGTACGCAAACCAGTTGAAATTTAGCAGATACGATGTCATAACCTACCGCATCAGCGTGATAAATCGACGAAAATATTTTGGATTGGTGTTGAACAGACTTGTGAACCTGATTGAAACATCCGGACAAACCTTTTTTGCACGTCCCCAACTCAGTTCGTCTACGCGCTGCAAACTTAATGCGGAGGTGGTGTGGTGCAATTGGTCGTTACATGTGTTGATTTACTGAGCTCTACTCTACTGTTTTAGTGCCAATCCCGCCCACTAGAGTTAGCGCGCGAACACGTGTATTTTTTGGTATAATTTACGACCTTTCTCCTTTTGTGTCAGATCCTAAATTGTGATGTCTATCAAACTTGCCATTCGGGTACTACTCTACCTTAACAGTATTTCGGTGAGTCCCACTACCTTGTCTAGTACGCTCCCATCGGCCTTTCTGAGACAGGTTGAACCTACTCAAGGGGTTTTTCGTGTGCCATCCGTCAATTCTAATAAAAACAAACGTTTTCGAAACTTCAATTGCCCCAAAAGGTTGACTTCGACACCATCATCTAATCAGCTTTGGCACTGTCCTTCGTCCGTCTACATAGACTTTAGCTCTCGACTCCTCCTTGAAAGCGTTCATTCTCGTTAGTCTCGCGTTATTCGTACTGTTCCCGGTAGTACAGTCGTACATCTTTTCATCTCACGAGGTATTCATCCGACCATTATGTACTTCTGCACACAGTGCGCGTTCGCGACATTTCCCGGCTCTTTCTGTTAGTATTCACCTACGGTGAGACTGATTCCCTGAATCACCACCTACACCCTAATTCTCCTCTCCTTTTTGGTGGAGCGCACTGCCCATAGAGGCTACTGTGGAAAGAGAACTCGAACACCTTTAGTTCCGAACATTCTTGCCATCCCTCTGCTTTAGGAAGTATATTGCCTAGTGATCGCGAAGTGTATTAAATACCCACTACGCCAGTCATATCTGTACGGACAATAAAGTCACTAATCTCCAACTCACGCTCTCTTTTCTTCACAATTTGCGTTCGTATTTAAAAATTTTCAACTATTGTGATTTCATTGTTGACCCATTGTTTAATTTAATCTGTGTATACTGTAGAATGGATTTAGACATTATGTAAACAATATTTATTTCCATATTGCATGCAATGTTAACAAAGCATTTTCTGTTATATATATATATCGTCCATTTACGACATTCTGAGAATCACGACGAATAGCGAAAAATCCCACCCATATCGCAGTGAGTGGAAAATAAGTGTCAAAGCCTTTGGCCTGAGGTCACCCTGAATAGACACAATTTGATAAGCAGAAACTTTCTCTTGAAGAGCACATTTTTTGAAGAATCAAGTAATGTGATTCTTCACGTCTGCTATGTCCTACATTTATTCCTTTCCATTACGTTCGCAACATGACTTCTTCAAATTTCAGCAAAACAACAGTCAATACAACCCCAAATGTAAATAACATCACTTAAATCCACGGCTATATTGACTCCAACCCCGAACCAATTCAACAGCAGCTGTCCGCCATCACTCACTCACTCACTCTCTTTATCTCAACAAACCAAAATACGATTGTTTGCAATGCTCCATACTGAAATCTAAAGGGACTTACATTCATTCCCATAAATCACTTCAACAGTATGGCTTCCGGACTTCTCCACCGTTCCACTTCCTATACAAAATATCACACACAACCTTCCGCCTCTTCACTCAGTCTCTTTCTTTTTCAGAAGTCTTCATGTAACAGCAGACTTATGTCAACCAGATAGGAGAAATCGGGTGTCTTTTCAAGCTATTTGTGAGTTTTTTATTATCACGAAAGTTCTCAGTGCATTCAATCGCACAGTTCTCAAACTTCTGACGGGATTTTCCAAGTAGGGTTCCTTATTCTATTTCCCGGTAATCAATACCTATAGTTCTTACTATACAGTTTTTCTTATTGGACTGATGATCAAATAAAACTCTTCCTCTTCTACCCCACGGAATTTATTTCCAATTTTCCAATTTTATTAATTGTACTTATGTCGAGTATTATATGCTTACAAAACTCAATTAATACATACCAGAGCTTCAGCGAATATTTTGGTCTATCTGCGGATATCGAATCAAGCTGCCCATCGGAACAATTTTCACATGCGCTCTGAATGGTTTCATGGCGGTTATTTATAATAATGCAATTAAATATAATATCTCCTTTTGAAAGGACATTGTGGCTAATAATATAGGCAGAATGTCCTTTCAAAGGGATATATTATATTTTGAAACTCTATGTGTCCCCTCCCCTAGTAGATGTCTTACCCTCTTGTTCTT
>JAULBU010052939.1:0-12573 GCA_032358235.1 Odonthalia washingtoniensis | reverse complement strand
TTATAATTAGCATATATTTCAGTATATTCTGACCAACCGCAGCTGAGAAACGCCAACAAGATGTATGAAACCCTGCCGTAGTTTATACAGCTATTGCTGTAGAAACTACGGCAGGGGCGTCAGATGACGATATATATATATATATATATGGACCCATAAAATATATGCAAGGTTCCCCTTGAAACCCGGATTTCTAGGAATAATATGTCTAACTGCACAATCTATTTCCCGATTCCAAAAATGATTGTCGTTAAATGTTAGAAATTGATACAAATTGTATCAATTTCTGACATTTAATGGTATCATAATTTTTTTTTCATATCTCGGAAAGTTAACGACTCAAATGCTCCGAGATGTTGCATCTCATATCTATGAGATACTATGTGGTTAGTAACCATACACCAGATACATATTGGATTCTCATGGTTGGTGAATATGCCATAATATTAGACATAATAAAACGCATTCTTGCAACAGAGGATAGATGCGGTATGTGCGCGTTCCCAAGTATTCAAGAATTTTCTCGATTGAGCAACCTGTAGTGTGGGAAATAAGAAAAACGGCCAGGAATCTGTAGAATTCTGACTTTGTTACACGTTAATCAGTTAACCGCCTGATAATTATTTTCTCGTTTATCAACTCAACACATCGCTGCACAAGTGGAACCAAGAAAAATATTGAATTGGAAGACTTCTTATCGGGAAAAACTTTCGCCTCCATCTCATGTTCCAGATTTGAGACAACAGTATGTGAAAATCTGCGCACAAGTTCGTCTAATAAATTCTTCGAGAATTCCTCATTCATTTTTAGCATTGCCCCCATTAATAATTGACCAATTGCTCGTGATGTAATTGTGTATTACCGAGGTTCGAAAACCTAGTACAAGGCTTGCACGTGCACAGCTTGTACCACGTCTACCCTCTCTTTCTACTCCCATCGATCTCGCTCTACTAGAGGGAGCGGCTAGCGTCGTGCGATTAGTACTCGTACGACGCTGGTCCCTCCCTCTGATGATCTGAGTGCCTACAATAATATCGTTTTTCACCGTTTGGTACCGTAAACGGTCTGGAGAAAGGGTTTGGAAGAGCAGAGAACATTTTTCCGTCTTTGGTTGAGACGAGATGATGTGCGACCATGAGATGTAACTGTGGTATGAAGAGAAGGTCCGATTAAATTAGACGTGAAGAAAAACACTAAAATCAAACGGTAAAAATTTACCATTTTGAGCATAAAGAAGAACAAATTCTTCTCACATTTGTCAAAATGTGTTTGGGGTTCATAAAATGTCATAGTTTTTACATCTAGATGTACATTTAAAGTACATTAAAAAATAATATCTTATTAATTTCGCCAGCCATTTACATCTCACCAAATACAACGCCAATTGCGTTCCCCACTGTGGTATGCAAATTTATGTATTGATAAGTAACCTTCACGTTACAGAAATTCCGAAAATGCAGGTTTTTTACTTCCGTTAGGATAACTCAACGTATAAACAGTACGGATAGCATGAAGCAGATTATTGCCATTATGACGAGTCAAATTATCAGCAATATATTCAACCGATCTAACCCAAAAAACATTTGTGATTTCATTTTTCTGATAGGCACGTAGAATTTCTGCAATATCATCCATCAAATGTAATTCACAAAAATGCTTAGATGCCGTAATAGTATCAAATAGACTCTTCGAATCAGCAAATATGTAGAGAGGAACATCCATTTCATTGACTTGAAAAGTAGTTCGATGCTCATACCATAATCATAGCCAATAGAGAATGAAAATGTATCACCAGCTGACATATACTGAGCTACACGTTGGTACTCAGAAGAAGACCAATGAATTAAATTTCAATATTTTGAATCATCTATAAGAAAGACGAGTAGACAAAGTTGACCTGTGCGGTGTAAATTTTGTGTGGTATCAGCTATCTACTAGAACGTAAACATTTAACTGTGTACTGTTAGCATATGTCCATTGAATTCGTACTCTTGAGATGATGAATGTAGTACCCACACGGCGTGGATTGGTGGTACTGTTAGTAGGGAGGCTTGGAGTGGCGGTGTGACGAGGTTAGCCCGACGCGACGGTGGAATGAAAACACCATCGCGGATACGAGGGCGGAGGTTCGGAAGATAGCGTGCATCAAATAAACAGTGTTGCCTTTCGGAGGCCCACACGTGGGAGAACACTGGCGAATCGTTGTCGTCCCGCCTGAAAGTTAGTTGATTGATGGTGGTTTCGCGGGGTCGTTGGGGTCGGTTGTGGTCATCTTCCCGAATGTTAGAGGTTCAAAAATCTTCTCCATAGAAGAGATACCCGTTCTGGTCGTTGCCCAGTCGCTGACGACGAGACGGTATTTATTTTGAAGAACTGGTGGTGCTTACAGGCCCGTACACAGAAGTCTTCAGGTGTGTAGGCACTACACGTGTGGGGAAAAGAAAATGGGTGTACTCGTGTCGAGAAAGAAGAGAAAATAGGAAAAAGGGGAATACAGGAACCGGGAAGAAACGGAAGAGCTAAAGGTGAAATTAGTGTGGGTACATTCCGTGTACCTGCTTCTGGCGAGGTAATACAAAGACCCCTCATATCAATCCAGATTGAGATTGGGGGGTTGGAACAGAGCTGATCCGTTTCCTGTTTGTTGTGTCCAGTTGATTCTCTCCCCCTTGTTTTTTCCTTTTTCCTTTTCTCGCTCAACCATGGTCATTAATTTTAACAATCAAATGCAACGATGGTCAATCAGAATACAAAGATGGGGAGCGGGGACTCCATAACTGACGCCCATGAGGAGGATCGTGCCGAGTCGTGCGGTGAGGGGCGTGGGCAAGATGAACCAAGAGAAGGTATTGCGGTGGGTGGATTCCCAATACTGATAATTACACCAAGAATTAACGAGACGATTTGTGTGTCTCGAATAAAAATGCGGTAGAGACCAAAGTATGGAAGGATATCAAGGTATGGAAGGCCGGATACAAAAGTCCACCAAGACAAGGTGGGAGGAAAGGAAAAAACGAGTGGGAAACTCAGAGTATGGAAGGCCATCAAGGTATGGTAGGCCAGTGGGAAATATGCATACAGTAGGCAGATAGATTAGCCAGGAGGAGAATGTAGGCGGAGGAATTAAAAACTACAATTTGACTGAGTAATACGCGATCACCATAGCCATTTACAAGGAACAGACAATGCAATAAGATGCAAGAGACATACGATGTCGCGTACTATGAGATGGAAAAACCAGAATGAAGGAAAATGACATACAGGATTACACTGAAATATTGTAGTATACACGCAGACACGTGTACGAACCTTTGGGGAAAGGAGAGACATTTGATCCTACTTCAGAGTACAGTAGTGAAAGAATACACGTGTAAACTCCAACCGGCCGCATCCGGAGGGGTATAAGAGTTTTGATCTTCGTCCATTGAAGCAGGGAGAAGAAGGATTTTACACGCACAGATTCAATTAAGTTATCCATTTATAGTCACAAAACTTCACCTCGCTGCACCCAAGTAAGGGGTTCAGACGCAGGCAACGACGCCACCATATTAGCCCTAAGAGAAATCTCAGGGGCTAAACAATCCACTCTCTGCCAGTGTTCTTCGCGGGGGTAAGTGATCCGAAAGCGAGACCAGGTTCAGAGGCTCCATTAGCCTTAAACCTCAGTAATACTCTCTGTAACGCGACACGACTTCCACCAGCAGGAGATATTGAGGAACCAATCAGAATAGACACTGAAAAGTAGTAAAAACAATAAAAACAGTCATATTCACATATAGAGGGATCCTCAGAACTTGACAAATGCGAGATAAGGAAAAGGAGGAGACGATGACGGGGATAGGAATAATAATAAAGGAGGAAACATTTACAGAAACAGGGACCAGAGAGGAAGGATAAATTTACGAGGTAATTGTCATTCAAAAAATACCGCGGGTACTACCCAGCAGGAGGTAGTATGTACTGCTGCTGCTGGTTTTATTGCGGATCCCGTCGACGCGGATGGTTCGGCAACCGTTTTCGAGCGCGTCTACAGGATTGTCGTGGCAGAAACAGAGAGTCCTGTACGCCGTACACGGCGTGTTGAGGATCATCCGTCGTCCGAGTTGGATGATGTTCTACTGCATGCTGGTGGATGCGCCTCCGCATACGTCTGGCGGATGTGGCGGAAAATTATCCGAGGCTCGTGACCTCCCTCCGCTGTTTCCAACCAAATTCCCGGTGCACAGGAATGAGTTTATGAAACGACTTTTATCCGTAGTTAATCGTGGACATGTCGGACCTAAGTGTCAGGAGAGCCGACATGAGAGCCGAGATCTTGTGATGGAGGCAGATCTGTCGGCTCTTCCAGCGTAGGTGGGTGTACCGAGCAGATGACGGATGAGCTGTTGGTCATGGTAGATCGTTTGATGGCGCAAAATGTGAGTCTTGACTCGTAGAAGAATCTACTGCAAATGGAATCCGTCACTCATGTACACCGTGCCAGCCATCTCTCTGCTGAGGACGACATAACTGGCAGTCCGTAGAACTGCCCGCATGAGACCTGATTATTAAGATGGTGAGGGGATGTGAGTTGGCAGCTATCGGAGTGTTTACAATGGATAGGACCAGCGGACAGGCTGGTATAGTGAATATGACCGAGATGGCGGGGCGGCTTATGATTACCGTCAGGACAGTGTAATGTATCCCCGAAAAGTCGTGGTGGAACTCCTCGTCGTAGTTGAGAGTAAAAGGCCAAAGTTTCGAATGAATAAAACAATTTGTTGTGTGCTGATCCCCTTGATACCTCCGCTTTTTATTCTGTTATTGTTCGTAGCGTAAGGCAGAAGAACATCAACCATCGTAGATGAAGAGGAAGGGGGAGGAAAATCATGGTTCGGGTCAATTCTAATTTAAAATAGACGAACAATAATTGTTCGTCCTTTATTAGTGATGGACAGTCAAACGGACAATGGATGATGTTCGTCTTCGAATATAGATGGTCGAATAAGTACTGTTAGTCCCCAATCGTGACATAGACGAACATTTAATGTTCGGCTTCAAGTGGATATAGGCGAGCAATTAATGGTCGTCATTAGTGGTAAGGAGACGAAAAGTTACTGTTTGTCTAAAGTTTAAAATAGACGAAAAAGTAATGTTCGTATTTCATGCAAGAGAGACGAACAATTAATGTTCGTATTTCGTGCAGGAGAGACGAACAATTCATGTTCGTCTCCAATTTTGACAGAGACGAACAATGAATGTTCGTATTTGATTAGAAATGGACGAACAATTACTGTTTGTCGCGAAGTAGAAGTAGAGGAACAATGTTCGTCGTTAATGGTAAGGAGAAGAAAAATATATGTTCGTCTTTAATGTAAGAGAGACGGACATTTAATATTAATTAAAGTTCGTCTGTAAGTCCAGATAGAAGAACAATTAATGTTCGTATGTAATTTCAGATAGGCGAACAATAAATGTTCGTAGGTAGTGGTAAGAAGATGAACAATGACTGTCCGTCTGAGAGTGTAAAATAGAAATGGACGAACAACGACTGTTTGTATCCACTATTTTCACGTCTTTATCGACGGGTTCGTTGTTCGCGCCCGTGAACGGGCCGTGTACGGTTGTAGACTGGTCGTTGGCGCACAGCTGAACGCCCATACTCATAGTGACATGAGCAATGGTGAAGTGTTCCGTGGCCAACGCGTAGCGGTGCGACAATTCAAGCGGGAAGTTGATGTTTGAAGACGACGTGCCGCCGGACAAGACGACCAATTCAGAGCATTATATGACCTGGTTCATGTTTGGTGTGAAATAATTATGACTTCCCGTATGTGGGTGGTCGTTTTAAGTTCGGTTTTCGTCGCTTTGTAAGTTTCTATGGTCTCCTATGTCTGTGTATATGCCATGATCTGTCAAGTAGTTTCATGGTATGATGCTATCTTAGGTTCCGGTTCTAATCGTGTCAAATCGATCGCGATGAAACGGGGATCATATAAAAGGTATTGTTAGTAATGCAAGATATATCTAGTTGTTTCTTTTATTAAGTAAGAGTAAAGTACTATCGTAGCCACAATCTGAAGAATCAAGCTTCAATCCTATGTCCGGCCGCAATTAATTGACTTTACAGATAGGGTCGAAACTACCTGTCTGTATTATAAGTCAGCTCTGGAGTCACAGCTGAAGCGATTAATCACATGGTTATTAATCGAATGAAGAGATCGCTTTTGCTATCAAAGTTGGGGTTAACCAGCCTGATGAGTGTGTGGTTTGAGTTTCCTCTCGCCGTTTGTGAAGTTATCTTTCGACGCATTCGTTGAAATGTTGATTGTATTCCGTTTATTATTATATATCTACGGTCTTTCTTCTTCGCCTCCATCGAGAAGAAGTGTGGTATGTTTACTGAAAATGTCCTAGATACTACAGTGGATTTTATGTTCTAAATTTTGTACATGTGTATCATGAGGGTACGGTACTCCATAGGTGAATAACTCAACCTATCTTATTCACATACAGATTAGTACTGTATTAGGATAATGTATTCTTCATTGTACCTTTGCCGCCATATCCTCTTAGTGTCACTTCCTTTTACTCTCTTGGTGTTCTATACTATCTACCGTCTATAAAATTGGTTTCCATCCTTCTCTTCGTACTTGTTCTTACGCATAATGCTGTGTCATGGTCGCGCGTCATTGCGTCCTTCTTGTCGCGGCGAATTTGAATTCGTCGGTATCGCGCAATTTTGCACTGTATTCACATCTATCTTTGCGTTAATATTGACTGTGATATCGCGTCTTTTCATCACGCGAGGTCATTATGTTTTAATACTTTAACATTCGCGTTATTGTTACGCGGTTGATGCGTCATTTTTGTTACGAGAATCACGAAGTTGGTGCCTATTCGTTACTCCTTTAGTGCGTTGTTGTTTGCATGTATTTTAATTATGCTGACGCAGTTAATGCGTAGTTTTATGAGAATTGTGCAGCACATACTACTGAGTCTGTGGGCGGTTCTAGTTGTCTATGCTCACCATCTTGTTAATTCCTTCATATATTATCATCTTGTTCTTCATCTATGTGGTTCTTCTTAGTTCTTCTTCTCATCTCCTCTTCTTGGTTCGTCTGTTGGTGTCGCACAAATTTCTCGGGCTAAATTGATTCTTCGATTCGAATCGACAGTCCAGAAATGTTTTTCTTGTGAAGACGAAAGTGCCCAACATAGAGGTTGGATGTCGAAATGGTTGGTCGAAATGATTGTATACATTGGAGATGTTGATTTTAGCACCGATTTTGAAAGTGAGTCTGCGAGATTTTTCGAACCTGGTATCCAGACGATGCGATGTAGTTCATCCAAGTCTCAGGATTGTATCAGAGACAGTATGTTTATCTGTAGCCGATGTTCAGTGGTTTGACCGTCTTGTGCCACGACGTTGAATACTCTGTTGGAGTTTATTATGGCTTCGACTAGGATCTTTCTTCCTAGTATTTATTCAATTTGGTTCTGTACCAAGAAAGCGTAATCGTATTCGAGGGCGAGTGCCTGAATCTCTGCTGTCATGACGGGTCAGGCAATGCGTTTATATCGGTTTCTAACGTAGTGGATTATGTTGAAATTACCTGGTCTGTCTACCATACGGATAAAATACCAGAGCTGGCTCTTGAGACCCAGTGCATTGGAGAATGATGCGGCGGTAAGCACAAAAAATCTTTTGTCATCGAGGTTGAGAGGTACGAAATTAAACCGTTTGTTGATGGTTGCATTTATGAAATTTGTTGCCTTTTCTAGGGATTCGTACTTTGGTCGGAGATCGGAGTATTGCCTGGATCTATGAGTTGAATTGGGGCACACAAATCTTGGAGGACGCTGAATCCAGTATATTGGGCTAATGCTCTCTGACTTGTGAAGCCTTTCTGGTTGGGTATATAGTTGAGGCGTTCGATCTACGCGACTTTCTGTATTTTGATGGCATTGGGTGATGATGATGTGATGATTATGCCGTTGAAAGTGGTGGCCTCGTCGGAGATGGGGGTACGAGGTTTGCATCTGAAAGCTTTAGACGCCTTTTATCCGTCTGCTAAGAACTGTGTGGTGCCGAGTCCAAGAGAGTAGTCGACTCGAAGCAGTATTAGTCCGTATAGGTGTTGATTGGATTGTTTTATCGAGATACATGGGTCTGATTTTGAGTAATTTCATGTGCAGAGTGTCAAGGTGGTGAGTAAAGTAGGTTACATTGTCGATGTTTACAACATCGATCTAACCACTTCGTGTGAAAAAGACGGTACAAGAAGGGGATGACGGTAGGGAAGGAAAAAGAGGATGTCAGTGAATAAGGGCGGCCAAAAGGAAAAGGGAAGAAGAAGAGGATAAAGCAATGGAAGTCACAAAGGGAGCAGGATAAACACACGGAACAGGATGACGAGGGTAGGCATGAAGTGTGCGCAAACGAGTGCTTGGAGGGAAGAGAGAAAAGAGGATAGGAACAAAGAGTAGGGGAGAAGGAACATTACAAGGCAGGAAGCTGTATACTGCATTAGTAACTCAACGTGTTAGTAAAAATTGAATTGTACATAATACTGCACGGGCGGGTAACTTACTGTACCCACGGAGCAAGTATGACAGTGAAGTGAGATGTATAAACCCCACTTAATTCACTTAATCTTTTCTTTACACGTATGGATCTGCCTACTGTACACCACTAAAGTATATCGCATGGCTATTGGTAGCTCGACTGACAGGTGTCCGAACGAGTTCCAACCTGGATGCCGGCGTTTCGTGCCAAGGTTGAGTATACATAATACATTGGAGGGGAAGAAGAAAGACAGAAATAAACAGGTAGAAATGTTTACGACACAACTGATTCTTTTGGAAAGCATCTAACAACCGGTTCGCAAGACCAAAACCAGGAGGAGGGAAACCAACTCCAAAAACCCGCCTGCACCCGAATAATACCCTGCATGGAGAGAAATGGTAGTATAGCCACTACTTGACGACTTTAACACAAGCAAGTTCGTTGGGAAATACTGGCGTATTTCCAGATCAATCTGGTTGTAAAGATACACAAAATTATCAGGACAGATAATTAACGAGCGAGACCATTTTTCATAGAGTGACCAATTACATTTCTGACTTTAGCGCAATCACCTCAAGAAAGGAATATCTCAGTAATCCGAGTTTTTCCCTCACTGTTTAACTACGTTGTTACGAATCCTAACTATATTGATTAACCACTAATTAGCTTCATGAGCCCTATATTCTCCTTAACCAGAAACTTAATGATAAAGTAGAGTTACATTTGACAGGTTCGACGTAAATAACAATGTAGGCCTGACTTGGGTATTACATACAGGGGTTTAACCACCATAAGAACTTATCAAATTTGGGGGACTAGTTCTGGTGGAGCTTTGATGTAGACGTCCCGTTCAAGTTCCTCATGCGATTGTATATTCGTTTTTGCAATGTCGCGTGTATGCCAACGTTTTATATACGAATGTTTTGAAAATTTTCTCCATTCACATGGATTGAATTTTTCCACGTGTGTTTTGGCTCAAAAATTCCGCATTCACCTGGATGTATAAACTTTACAAATAAGTATTCTTTTTTGGATATGAGCGGTAATTATTTGAAGATATAATTAACGGTTAATTATTTAGATTTTGACACCATCTATGTGGATGATCTTGTTCAACATCGCGTCTTTCTTAACAATCTTCTATATTACCTTCACCCATATCATTCAACTGTCATAGAACTCCGCCAAATCAATTTAAGGACAAAGTGACAACATTTCAACCAATCACTACCTTGTAACCGTTTTTAATTGTTTTTCTTCGGCCGAAACGACAAATACGACCCTCTTTATCAATCGCTGCGACAACAACATATCAACCTTGATGGAGCCTATGAATTATCAGCCATATCATGCAGCTGCATAAAAATACAACGTTTCATCCAACATTATGATGAAAATAAATCTCAACCGAGACCTTCTTCCATCGTTAGTTGAGGTATTCTTTTCAGCAGAATTGAAGGGGAAATTATCTGTCTAGAGAATCGATGAAGTTAGGTTCTACAAGTGGAAATTGCTCAGAGATACGTCTAAATCGGAGAGGTTGGTTGTTGACATTCTCACACAGGAGCTAGTGCGGAAGGATGTTCCGTCATCGATAGGAAGGTCAGTATTAGTCTTAGCTAGTGATGGAACGGGAGTAGACTTTCCTGGATTGAGGAAAGACTCAAAAAACAAGGCAGATTCTGCGAGCCGCCTTGACAGTTGCTACATTTTTAGTATCAGGCACAAGATTCCTGTAATGCCTCAACATTACGTTCAAAGACCTAAACATATCAAATAGTTTCCTCAACTGTTCAAGTTAACTCCAAATGATTATTGGTGGTTCAGGCATTGAAGGTTGTGGACGAAGGAGCTCAACAGTTGCAACCTGCCTGCTTTCAACCTCAACAAAATGTGAATATATCCGTACATTCAGGCTTTAAGTCTGGTCTCAGAATCTAGAAAACACCCGGCTATAGTGAAAGGATTCACATCAAGGCTATCCCAGGCACCGGTACAAGAAGTGGGGGTTTCGTTCAGAAGATGATGAAATATTGGAGTTTGTTTCTTGAAAAATTTGGTTTGTCATGTATGGCATCGGTTATATGATCCTTAATGTACTTTGATGTAACGATTTGTCAATACTATTGACGTGGGAACGTTCGCAACAAGCTTTCGCTCCGCTTGGGTAACTGAAAACAATTTTTTGGGAAGAAGTTCCCGAGTTCCAGTCGGAGAATGTCAACCCCAATTGCATGGTCCAGATGAGCAGAAGAAGGTAACAACCTGACATATATATCGCATTTCATTTTTATCCTCGTTATCTGATATGTTGCTGAAAAATAAGTTCTATGAACTGGATGATAAAGAATTGATGAAATGGGAATCTTTCCATCAATATCTCATAAGTTCCACCAATATGGTTGAAAGTGAGGATCGAACGTTTACGAAGTCGTGGAATATTACGAAAGGCACCAATTATTTATTTCTCCTCAGAATTCACTGCCTGATTCTGTGGAGGATTTATTTTCTTTGGAGATGAAACCAAACTCACCACCTGCCACTGATCTCGCAACAAGGATTGATAGTGGTGAAAAGAGAGCAATGATGATAAATACGAGGAAAGAAATTTCGAATAGCCGCAGTCGGACAGGTTACTTAAATCGCTTCGCAGAAATTTTGTAAAGGGATTTCATGAAATCGCTTCAGGAAGGTAACTTTCTTCGCAGTTAGTGGAAAGGCTACGTGTGACCTTCATCCTGGTACTGTTACGTACATTGGCGGATATCAGATAGAATATGTCTGTGGTATCCTGGTATCCTCAGCAACTTGCGTAGCAGTTCGCAGTACTGGCAGCGCAATGAAATACGCTGGAATTACTTTCACTCTCACGCTAATTGTTTGTCAGCCTCGGCAAGTTAATGTTATATATCTCCTTCCTAATGAATCTCACCTTTCGATGGTTTAGCAAGTTGTCTTCGTCTGTTTTCTTTGTTAATGTCTACTTGTTTTCTTTAATGTTTTCTTCCCCCACCGAGTGTGGAATGTATACTGAAGCCGAAATCGGCTTCAGTTGGAATTGATCAAGACACGTTTAAAAGAAACCCACTATTAGTAATTTTTGATTTTTTAAAGCAGATTCTAAGAAATGATCCCACACTCGTCTAATATAAAGTATTATTTCTTGAGTAGTTCATTGAAATAACCTTTCAATTAACGCGTATCATCCGTGAATTGTATACTGTATTTTTTCCACGTATCAACCACGCATTGTGTCCTGTATTTCACACGTATCATCTACACATTGTGTACCGTGCTATTGAGTATGATCTTGGTGTATTTTCCCTTATTCGATTTGCCATTCCTGTATGTAACGCCTTTTTTTATTTATATCGTTGCTCGTTATACGCTTATCAGACCATGCTAGTTTATTACTGAACATCATAGTCGTCAAGCATCATCTTCATTCTTCCTTCCATAGGATGATGATCGCTAACCGTCATCTCCACCCATTTCATATTTGTCAATCGTCATCGTTGTTGGACATTGTATTCCTCGTTTCTCATGCAGAAGTAGGATCTTAGACCGTCATTCTCATCAATCGGGAAGGTCTTTCACTTTGATAATCATTTGTGCTCCTTTGCCGTCATATCATCCAGCGTAATCGGTAAGCATAGTCTCATTTCGTTCTTTCTATTGCATCATCGTCGCCGACCTCCCATTATTAACCTTATAATTTCTCTTTACTCTCATGTAACTATTGTTATCTTTAGTATTATTGTAAAATTTATCATACCATCATCTCACATCTTTTCATACCATCATCTCTTCATCACCATCTTTTCATATTTTCATCTTATCATCTTCATCCTTCTTCCTTTCTATTCCATTATCTGTTCATGCCACGAAATAGATGTTTCGATGCGCACATAGACAACAATGGTGACGTCGACGCTTTCGGTTTCGAGGAATCGCTGCAGGAAATGAAATCAGAGACAACAAGACTTTCGAAAAAGGGACATTAAGAAGGGCATACAGAATATCCC
>JAULBU010052928.1:0-12574 GCA_032358235.1 Odonthalia washingtoniensis | reverse complement strand
ATCATCATCATCATCATCATCATCATCATCATCATCATCATCATCATCATCATCATCATCATCATCATCATCATCGTTATTATCATCATCATCATTATCATTATCATCATATCACTGGTTATCATCTAATGTATCCTTATCGTCGCCTCCAACCTCATTTTCGTGTAGAACAACATTATTTCGGTTTTCACTGTTCAGATTGGCATCACGGTCATTCATTTCATTCCCAAATTCATCATCTTCGTCGTCAAAATCGACAAAGAGTAGTCCCTGATGAATCATAGAAGTATTGGAAGCGTATAACTCAACCAAAGAGGGCTTATTCATCATCCTGACCACAATACATTCTGAAGGAAAGGTATAACCTCCAGACGCGGCGGATGGACGAAAGTGAGCGGCAAATGTAGAACGGGGCGTTTTACGTTTATACATATCACTGAAAGAATAGTATCGGGTTCATGGTAACAACAAAGAGTTGAAAACTTTCCACGCAAAAGATTTTTTAAAACTATTAATAATATCAAGTCAGTTTTACAAACTGTTGCAACTGTTGATTTACTTATATTATGTGAAAAAACGTCGTGGAGATTTGAAATTGAAGCTTTGAATGCTGGAATTGTCTCTATAGGACATTATTTGGATAGGTTCTATACGAAAAGAGATAACTTACTTGCCTCACGATTTGACCTCGATGTTCCATCTTTTGATAAGACTAGTTTACTTGATATCAGACGTGCTCTTCCTGAACCTGAGAATTACGGCGATGTTAAACATGATAGTAAAAATATAAAGAATGGTGGTAGTAATCTTCATAGGTGTTGTGGTGTTGATTTCAGCATTGGAATTGGGAGACGGTGTTTGGTATCCAGAAGGTACCATATTCCATCACAGCACATCCGTTGTTCGTACGGACTTTTGGTGATCGAAATTTTGATGTTGCCTTCGAAAGAGATGGTAGTGTGTTGACGACAAGTAGTGATGGATGTTTCTACGAGTTTGAATTGGATGGAGAGGGAGAGGGAGACAATGCAACTCTTTTCATAAAAGAGAATACGATAGAAGATATGAATCATTCCTTATTGTTGTTGGATGAGACGAAGCATGGGGTTTCCAGATGGGGCCGGGACTTGCCACGAAGATTGAGAGAAATGTACAGTCATTGGCAATATTCGAATGGAAACATCATTGTTTTACGACCGATGTGCTTCAATAAATGACGGGTTGATTTTATACTGCGACGAGAGTACGGGAAGAAGTGGTTTGATGAAAACAATTTGTGGCCTTCGTGGACTTGCCATAAAATACCTGGTCATGTTCATCATTCGTTTCAAAGCTTGATTGCGGAAGATGGCGAGGATGGTAAAAGTGACTACTATAAGGACCTGAAGAAGATTCTTCCCGTGGAGGACTTCAACAATTCTACTGTTATGAAAGTTCTGGGACGAATGGAAATTTCGGCTGACTCCATCCACGTGATAATGATGAATGGTGTAACGTTCTCATTCTCGTTCACTTTTCCACGGTTCGCCTTACAATTTGATGTAAAGCGTGATGGTTTACTCGCATGTGATACGTCCAATGGGTGGCGTTTGTCACCGCAGCAGCAATTGCGTGATACGTTGATGGACTTTTATAATTACCTAGTTATCGAACAGCAACAAGAGAAGAAGATTTTGATGCCTTCTGGTGTGGTATTTCGTGGAATAAATGATGTTTTCATCAAACTGACAGCATCAGAGATTCAACAATTTCATGTGTATTACGTGCATGGTCGGTTTGGTACATTGGGAATAACAGGTATGAAACGTGCTATTGAGGCCAGCTTGCATCTTGCTGCACTTTATGCCGCTACGGCTTCGCTGTTGCCAGAACGAAAGGGAAGAATGACCGGAGCAGAGAGTGCGATTTGATTACTGAGGCAGTGTTGGACAAATCAACCTTTTTCAATTGCAGAGCGCGGTCATTTATTTTATGTTCTGTTTTTTTCGAACATTTATTCAGGTCTTGCGATCATTTGTCGTGATTTGATGGCGAGTGATTTCGGATTTGGATTTTTGTTCGGGTTGTCAGACGAAAAAATTGAGGAAGAGGTAAGCGGTGTTGATGTAAATGCGTGGACGGAGTATCGGGCTAAGAAAATTAGTGGTGTTCTTAACCCGAGGGAGGCGTTTACTGATGATGAAGAGCAGTCCAATCTGTCGGCAGCAGTATCTGCATCATTAGTTATTGGAAATTGTGGTGGATCAACCACTTTGATAACTGAGAATGAGGATGATGATGATGATGAGACGGATATGTTTGTAAAGGACATTTCAAAAATGATTATACCGGGAGTGGAGTAAATTGAAGAATCGCTGCAAGCATTTGTCGTGCGAGATAGTCGAAAGTTTATTAAGGTAGATTATTCATTACAGGGCATGGGACTAGAGTCTTATCGTATTGGACGCGAGATGTTGGAGGATGCGGATGCTAGCTGGATTATGTTCAAATCAACATGTGTCATACGGCTGATTCATGACTTGCAGAATGTACGCAAAACTGTGGATAAGATGTCCGTTATTTGTAGATCAAGAATTGTATTTCTGGAGCAACTTATTCTCCATACAGTGAACTCGATCAGTGGGAGGAATGATTGGAAAGAAACAACTGTGTTTTGGGCGAAGCGCTCAACAAACATGGCTCCTACCTTAACATTGTGTGATTGTCTGCGTGTGGCGTGTAACTCGGCGGTGCTTTGTGAATTCAGTCCGTTTCTCAATCATAGTTCAAGATAGTATGTTGTTAGTTGGATATTGAGATGGATGCAATTATGTGTTCTCGACGACAAGCTGAGACGCGTGCATGCATTGTGTACAACTGGAAAGGATGAGGAAGCTTTTATTGGAACTCAAATAATCAGGACGTGAATTGTATGTAAATGAATATCCGGAATGGCTAGCTTTCTAAGTAGAGAAACGACTTCAGATACGACAAGGGCAGTATCGCATGTCTAAATTCTGCATGAAAAATCCCGCAACAATCTCGCAGTTAAACATGGGCGAAGGAAAGACGAGGGTAATCATCCCCATGTTGGTGATAGCAATGCCAAAGAAATCATGGAGGTCGATTCGGTTACCTTTTCTGTTACCTTTTCTGACAGAGGCATTTGAGATTTTGCATCACACTTTGACGGCGAGTATGTTGGATCAACGGCTATGGGTCATGCCATTTCATTTAGGCGTTGCACCGGGGGAGGAACTGGTGACAGCGTTGAGATATTCCTTTCTAAGGTGTTTAGGAACACATGGGTCTGTATGCGTTGCACCGGGGCATCGACTGTCACTTGAATTGAAGTGGCACGAGCTGATAATGACATATGGACATATGGATTTGACTTTGATCGTATTGCTAATGAGAAGTTTGCGGCGAATCTTGTGCTCAGGGGTCTGGATAAGATTTATAGCATGCCTTTTTGTGACGTCTTCAACGAGAGTGATGAACGCTTGTCACATCGCTATCAACTAATTTATATAGTGGCTGAGTTTGCGGCCATTGCCGTCGGGACCAATCAGGTGGACTGCTAGTCAAGATGTTTCGAATCAGATGCAGTGATTTTCAGACGATACGATATGCCATTTGTAAGGCGTGTACCATCATTATGTACTGGTGCATTTGATGATATATTGTTGTTGGGTGGCGGTGAATGCGAAGGGAGTGGAAAAAGATGAAGGAGTGAACAGACTGGTGAGAGTAGTGGCAAAGTGAGTTTTACGTTTCAATGAGTTTAGGTGAGAATTAATGCTGTCGACAGCAGCCATTGCAGATGCTGTACCAGCGCCAAGTGCAGCAATTTTTAAAAGGTCAATTGCCAGACGACGCAAAGGACCACCACGTGAAGGAAGTTTAATAAATTCTGTATAAGTAACTGAGTAAGGAGCACGAGCACCTTGATTATGTTCTTGACAGAAGAGATTATCAATTTCAATTTGTTGTCGTGACAGAAGTTGTTGAGATTGAGACTGAGATGATTGTGATGTTGTTGAGAAGAAGCTGTAGATATGGATGAAGACGGTGAAGAGGGTTTGACTAAACGATCAGCGAGTAGAGCTTTGATGGCAGTTATCTGGATATGATATTCTTGTAATGCATAAAGGTCATCACCTAAAAGACGTAAGACAGTGAGGTGAGATGGTTTGGCTGGGTCAGTGGCGCGACTCAGGGCAGATGCAGTGACTAATAATGGATGGGTGAGGAGAGGAAGTTTTTTGCGGTTGCCCATGTTGTTACGAGGAAAAGAAAGTTGAGTTGAACGAGAAGACGAAACAACCGCAGGTCGTTGCCCTCTGGCTTCAGAAGCAAGTCCCAGTACACCAGGGCTGAGGTGCGGAATGTTAATAGAAGGTTTTCAAAATATTAGAGGGAAGTATTTCTTAACTGAGAACTATTTGGGATTGGAAGAATTACCACAAGATCTTCAACACCAGTTATAGACATTAGAAAATGATACTATTAGCATTAAAAATGTTCCTAAGTCTCTGGATGTTGAATCAACGGTGTACATGGATGGACCGAGAGGGATTCTGGAACGTTTGAACTGAAAATTTTGCGAGAATATTTGGAGCTACTTGGATAAATTCACAAATAACTCCGTACACTTGGGGTAACTATCTTTGCAAAAGCGGATATGTCAAAGATTGAAGCGAGTCTGAAATTGATTCAGAAAAATGTTGTCGAAATTTCCTTACATACAAGAACCAATATGGAAGCACAGAAAATCTCCACCCGACTATCAAAATATTTGAAACAATTGCCTCTTCCTCGAGCGTTGAATTCAGTGGGCCTTCCCCACCACGTTAATGAGATGTGTTGAAAACTTTATACATACATTTTATACAATTGAAATTCATTTTAGACAAATAACTTCCTTTCAAAATATCAATAAAATCTATTGCTATTGAAAAAAATTGTATTACTAATAGAGCACTATTGTCAGATGTAATCTATTGCTATTTGTGGAAATCTGTAGCACCAAACATAGTGTTATTATTCCGAAATGTGTTGCAACCTTAACCGATGGAACGGTGCTCAGGAACGATAAATTCACTGCTAACGAAAAATTTGAAAAGAAAAATAGCTCCATTTTATTGCTCCGAAGTACCATTTTTAGTTCTGTAGTCAGTCTAAAATGAATGCTATACAGAGAAATTATAATGTTATAACTTTTTATTTTTCCATGTAGTGCACCGTGTCGTGTTTATCACTGAAATATCGGAGGACGGATATCAGAAAAATGATAAATAGCAAGATCATTGAATGTTCTGTGTAATTTTTGTACTAGATGGATATTCTGTATTAAAATATATGAGACATTCTTAACACAGTTCTAATGACGATGACTAATTAATCAAAGTAAATTTGTTACTAACTAATGCTGATATTATCACGCCGACCTAGCAGGTCGGTGTGATGATATAATCTTTACACGTTATGAAGGGACCTGGATATTTGTATAATGCAATTTCATTATCACATCTTCATAAAACCGATTTTCTTTCTACAATACTGCACGACTGTGTTTCTTTTCCTCGTGTGTTATCAAAACTTTAAACTGCACGTAAAATTTGTCATAACGCAGTCAAAAATCTGAGTCAAAATCTATATTGTAGTGGAGCAATACCTATTGGGATGAAAATAAGTTGGAACGACGTCTTTGTTTCAAACTTCTGTTTCCAAGAACCGGAAATGTTCCGTATCCTACAGTCATACATTAAGAATCACACAGAGATTGGTATATCACATTGTTCTTATCAACTAATTTTTAGAAATGGTACATTATTCTTTTAGTTGTGTTTGTACTGCATTGTTGGTGCTCTCTTAAAGGATAAATCTGGAGACGGTAAGTGCTGATTTGATAAGTTTCAAAAAATTATTTTTAATTAACTACAATATAGACATTCATTGATGCAGATGGAGTGTTCCTCTTGTACCAGGAGAAACAATTGGATGGAAAAGAGTTACAGTGAAGGAACAAATTAAAGACTTTTGTTAACAATTATTGTTTGGGGCAGAGTTGGACCAGTCTTGTTAAACATGTGAAGAAATTGAGGGAGAAACAAATATCCAACATTGGTGAGGGTGAGTAACCTTCGATTATTTTCTCCACAACTGAATTACCAAGAAGTGGTAAATTGAACTTTTCAAGCTGTCTTGAACCGCTTTTAGTGATGTAGAGCGTTCCTGTAACAATCAGAAAACTTTAAAAAATGTTTTTATCGAAATTGATGGAAGTGACAAATCTCAGATATTATCTGCACGAGATGAAGGTGATTAGGGAATAGGTGGAGGAATAACTTCAAATATGCCGTTTTGGATGACGTTGACCTTCACCCGAACTGGTCATGGGATCAAACTGCGGTAGATGTATCCACGTTTTAAATGTAACCTATTTTCAGGCAGCCTACATCTGGAAAAATATTCTATGTTCATCAAAAATGCATGGAATTCATTAGTATGCTTTTCAGTTTGTAGTTTTGATTTACTTGAAAGAATGGGGGATAGAGCTGGGGCTATTAGCTCTTGCTCTCGGACCGGAGAAAATAAAGGAATTTTAGGACCCTGCTATGGCATTGCAATAAAGCTGAACTTTTTCATGAGGGGTACTTTGTGGAAGATCTTTTTGCTTCACCGTCTTTATTGGAAGGAGAAGAAGGAACAAGAAAGGGAAAATCTTTATATGTGTCAACTTTGTAACTGTATAACCTACAGTAGTCAAATCCAATCTATGAAGCAAAACTGACCCAATGTCCGACTTAACATTTTCCGCTGTAGTCTCTTCAAGCTCATACATGTGTAACTATTACTACACGAATCACATCTCTTCCGCCAAAATTCTACTGTCTGTGATTTGGGTTTTGGCATTCTCATGTTGTATAAGAATGATCAAACACACCCTTCACCTCTTTATTCTTTTCCCTTCCTTATTTTTACCGTTTCAATCATAAACCACTCATTTTGTTTGATACCGACGTCAGTGTAGTTGCCTCGATCAAATCATCACCAAGCTAGGTATTATTACTAAGATGGTGCCAAGAAATTCCAGGCTACTGTAGTCAGATCACTTTTACTTTGCTCTTTTTCCATTTTCTGTACTCACTTCACTTGACCTCTTTGAAGTTTCTTTGTCCGCCCTACTGACCGCTTCCTGCCCTCAATTTCCCTTTTCTCTCTAACTGCATATCTAATCCTCCTCTGGCTGCTCCCTGCCCACAATTTTTCTGTCCATTATATCAGCATATCTAATACTACTACCACTCTTCAGGATATCCATCCATCACAACCTACATTCGGACTGGTCGCAAAATACATTATTCATACATGTTGAGGACATTCTACATAAGGCTGATAGAATATGCTTAAGAATAGGTCAGTTGGTGCATACTGTGTATATTTCGATATCGCAAGTTCTGAAACTTTAATCAGAGACCGAAAATGCCATTTTTTTGCACACCATCAATAATAATGGAACACATTGATTGAAATAATAATCCAAGGCATTCCAAACAAAATAAAGCATAATATTGTGTATACCAATGCATTGAAATACATAAGCGAGTATGTACAAAAGTATTAGGAATAATTGTAGATTTCCATGTCAGTGGTAGCTGCAAAATGGGACTAGGTTTGGCGGAAAACTGAATCTTTCTGTTGTACTGAGCTAATTGAGGTTCTGTTTCATTAATAAATTCACAATTATGTACACGCCAAAACCTTCATATTGATCTTAACGTTGCACGATACCTTCTTGAGGGACAAAATCATCCTTGTTACTTCAAATTATATCAGGTAGAAAGGGATTTTTGATTTGGATTGGCCTTCATTCCCACCAGAGTTCATCGTGTTCAGAAGCAGATGCTGCTGTTTCCAGTAAGTTTTTTCTTCCCCCCCCCCTCTGTTTACTATTATAATTTGTAGTTCCAATCTGCTCCATGGTGATTAATCATCAAAGGATGGAGTGAGGATATAAATATCTGGTAATATAAGTTTGCGCATGTCATCAATACCAGCAGGTATATCACCGGGGCCTAGAATAGTCTTTTTTCATGTAAATGTTATTTTAATAATTTATTCGCAATGTCTTCTTACTTAACTTAATAGTTTTCATCAAAGAAGAACATTGCACAATTCCCTATATCTTTGTAGAATTTACAGAATTCGTTCGCATGATTAAACGAGCACCCACTTGTTTATTCTTGTTCAAGGTCCTACAATTTATATTTAGTTTTTCCGTACGAACGCACTCAGTGCCTTTTCCAGTTACCCTCCGATTCTTGTCATCCATTCAGCAACCGATACGATTAGTTGTCGGGATATCAACCACACTTGGATCCTATCATGATTACACCCATTTCATCGTCCCTTTGGAGGAGTGCAGATTTATCCAGCTACTCGAAACGAGGGTTTAGGAACACCCCTTTAGTGACTCTACCACCCAAGTTTTTTCAGGTGTATTTCTAAAGTTGGTTATGATGTTGCTAGCTGAAAATCGGTGTCGAGGGTGTCACCTTTGTCAGAGAACATATCAGTGGTGCTCTTTTCTATTTTAATCGTAGGAGTTCCTATGGCAAGCCGTAGGGGTGTTATTAATCACTGCGTGACAGAGCAGAGGTTTTTGGCCCAGATTTGACTGAGATGTCACCAATGCGGCACACTAATTGTCTGACACCGGACCTATTTTAACTAATGCTCCCTGTTCGGACTATGCTGCTTTGAATAGCAGTTACAAATGGTGAATCGGAAAAACATAGTAAAATTGTATATTGACCATTAGTGACACGCGATGTCTCGAGTTACATTGCAAAGTTGAGGTGAAAGATGTCGTGTGATGGATTGGATTTAACTGGATATATGTCAACAATCGTGATTGCCGGGAGAGCAGTGAAAGGTCGGGTGGGCAACAACGAGAACAGAGAAACGGTCGTTGGTACATTGCCCTTTATTGAAAGAGGAGTGAGTGATTGTCCGTTTCGGCCTTATAGCAGCGTGGCAAGCATTGACGGGGGGGCATGCTCGGACGAAGAGAGTTTGTGCGTAACCGGTAGCGACGTGCGCAGCAGCTGTGTTGTGCAATACGTAGCTTGCAGTAACACTTATGGCGTGATACACTACAAATATTAAAATCTTGAAAGTAGTGTAGTAGTTTTGAAAAGTTGAAAATGAAATTATGTTTCATTAAGTACAATCGCCAGTGTGACTAAGACTACAGTACTCATAATTACTTATCTGGTTGTTGTTGCAGATACATACAGTATATCAGTAAGGTCAGCTTCGGACGTATCGTCAGATTAACCGCCGAAAAGTAGGTTCCAGAATGACAAAATTACAAAAAACATTTTTACTATCCAACTATAGGAACGTATATGATAGCAACAGAGGGGTTATCGTACAACGCGCCGATTTGATGGGTGGAAATGACACTGCATTACACGTGTAGGAGAGGGTTGTGCTATTAGTGGTGCAAGCAATTGATATATAATGTATACGTTTGCATGCTGTATGTTCGAGATATTGGAGCAAAAATAATAAATTAGGATTGGAATAAAATACGTGTTTGTTGAGTACGAATGTATGACCGGATTGATTGCGAATCAGTAGAAAAATTTTATAAAATTACTGCGGGCCCCTCCCCCTTCTACGAGCCAGTACGTACTTAGGGTAGTTGTGGTAGCATGGTTTTACTGTTTCGTCATTGGCTCGACAATTACTGGTACTGTACATGGTTGTAACGACACAAAGTCCATGACGTGTAAATAGAGTGGGAGGGGGAGGAGGAGGCATTTTATAATTCAAAGCATTTCACTGGCATTAAAACACAGATAATAGAAAGCGAGCCACCACCTTGGAACATACATAATAAATGCAATACAGTAGTTACAGTAACAACATCAAAAAGTACCGAATGTTTTATTTTTAAAATCAATACTTTAATTGTAATTATAAATCCTTTTCTTATCTTATTACTATCTATCCACCTAAAGTTAATACCACGTCTTGTTCTGATTACAAGCTGAAAACAACATTTTCAGTCCTCCTTTCGTGTGACTCTCGCTCCATTCGTTCCCTATCGCATCGCATCGAAACGGTGACATCATTACATGCATATCAACTGAAGCCTATCATATCGTATTATATCATCTCATAAGTTTCCATTCCTTAATATCAACGATCAATAATTGCAATCATGACATCAACATTAACATCAACATCAACATCAACATCAACATCAACATCAATACTACAACGAAGACGTCGACGCAAACTTCGACAACCACCACAACACAACCTCATTTTACTTTCAATCATACTTTCAATAATAGTAACCCATGCACAAGCACAGGACACCTATTTCGTGACAAAGCCATCAATAGTATCGGTAGCATTTTTCCCACCTTCTAAAACACCTTCATCATACCTACCAGCGGCAAAGTTCGGTACACTATTAGCAACATCTTTCAAACGTGTTAAGAATAAGAATCAACCACCTCAATTCCGTTTTTCTTACGAAGCAGTTACATTCTCGTATACATTTTTACCTACTTCTACAATAGTATCCGGTTTACATACTCTTCGTCTCGGTTTAATCGAACCATTACCTGATTGTCAACCAGGTCAACGAAGTACCGTGTACAATGTGAATGGAGTCGATACAAAGTTGATTGACATAGCGGTCGAACAAGGATGTCAGAAACCTTTATATATTGATGTGTCTTTCAACCTATCACCTGGTGAAAATGTCATCCTTCAATTTTCTCAAACTTCTTCCTTAAATCCAGGTATAAGTAATTTAAGATTATATGAAGGATCAGCACCATCAATTCCATCATCGAATCCAAGAGATTTTGATGTTTCTTTAGATATTTCACCATCACTACCAATACCAGGTAGTGTTGGAGTAATTGCAGACGGAATTGTGAAAACAAAAAAAGTTGGTGATATTCCAAAAACTTCATTCTCTACTGGTAGAGAAGGATCTGATTTCACTATACTTTATGAACCTCCATCTGGTACATATGATGTAATTCTTGGATTTGCAGAACTACAACGTTCTTCATGTGTCTTAGGAAGTCGTGTATTTAATGTATACATCAATGGAAAATTACAATTGCCTTCATTCGATATATTTAAAATTGCTAAGAAATGTTTGAAATCAGTTGTACGAACGTTTACATCTGTATCTGTTGACATTGTAGATTCGAAACCACTAACTGTTAGATTTGAAGGTGTTGCAGGAAATGCATTAGTATCGTTCATTAGAGTGAAATCAAGTGGAAAACAATGTAAACCTGCTACAAATGATCCGGAAACTACAGATGATCATTTAGCACATTCAGTACCTGGTACATATAAATCATTCGTTGACACTACTGGTAAAGGCAAAATTTCAGTGAAACTTGATGGAAGATCTTCACATACTCATTTTTTTGCTGATGGAATCACTGGAAAAATCATTGATTACAAATGGACAAAAGTTGAAACAGGTGAAGTTTTATCTACAAAATCTACATTCCAAAGAGAATTCCCATTAGGTTCTACTAGGTTAAGACTTGACATTACTGATAATATTTGTTCTCAGGATGATGCAGAAACTGTAATAACTGTTACTGGATCGAAACAACCGGGACAATATTGTTATTACTATACAGGATTAACTGAATTACCACCAGCTGGTAGATTGGAACTTTCACCAGTGAAACCTGTGTTCGCTTCAGTTTTTAATATTCTCAAATTAAATGCAAAGATTTTACCATTCACTGACGCGAATTTCGTCATCCGATGTCAATTTTTCGTTGAATTTGATGCGGCATTAGGTTTTACAAACGGTGTTATTCGTGAGGTACAAGTTGCAGCGAAAACTGATGGAAGTGGTGATGTAAGAGTATACAATGGAGAAGAATTGATTTTAGATTCTGTAACATCTGAAAAATCATCTGTATTTTCTGTGAATGGTGGTGAATCACAACCTTTTGAAGTAATGTTTGTGAACAAGAAAGATCCTAAAAATTTGAAATTGAATTTCAAAATTAATAATCGCACACCTAAATCAGTCTTTCATGATAAAGCTACCGTTCAACCTATCATTACTTCGTTATCTCCAGCGTCAGGTCCAGGTGTGGGAGGTACAAGAGTCAGGATTCAAGGCTATGGTTTGATTTCACCTTTGAAGGTATTCTTCGGAGGAGTACAGGGTAAGGTGTTATCAGTGGATGAAGGAAATAGAAATGTTTTCGTCTCCAGTCCAGCAATCAATATCCCAAGTGTCGTTTCCGTCATAATCGAAGGTAGCAACGGACTTAGAAGTAAATCATTATTGTTTGAATATGGTGGTATATGTGATCCACCTCAATTCACGAGAACTTCAATGACATTCAATGGAGGTATAGTTGATTTACAAGGACCTACAGCTGTTACGATGTACTCAAATGGTAGATTATATGTCGGTACAAGAGATGGACGTGTTCGTGTCATTACTTATAATCCCATATCATATGCCGTTTCGAACATGTGTCACTCCGAAATTCTCTTTGATGATAGGTATAAG
>JAULBU010052917.1:0-12575 GCA_032358235.1 Odonthalia washingtoniensis | reverse complement strand
TGAGGAAATTGTACGCAAATTTATCACTTTATGTCTTTTGCTGTTCCGTTTATTCTACCTCTGTTGAAACTGTCTGTGTGCAATTGTTTTGAAGGAACAGATCAGTCGATCGCTGGAAATCATTTTCGGCACGTAGTGGAATCTATTCACACTAGTCTACTTCAGCATTACACATACTAAAAGTATGGAGTTTGCAGGTCAAATCGATAGTTCATGTAGTCATTTACAGCCTCATCCTCACGTGTTTCCAATAAATACCAAAAAGACTCACCAAAATACCAAATCCCTGCTCAAATGTCATGTGACAGCTTGAATGATAAAAATTAAATACTTCTTCGTACTGCAGTAGATTTCAACCAAAAAATGCTGTGAATACATATAATACGTTCTGGTAATCGTCATCAGCAACAATTTATGCCCATTGTGGAAGTGTTTTCACTGACAACAAGGCTGTGCACTGCAGAAGCCTGGAAGGAAGTCAAATAGTGTGTACCCCCGAAGTGCGTTTCCAACAAAAACATGTAGTCGGCAGTAATGGCTTCCTGTACCAGAACCGCGAAAAAGGTTTTTCATGGTACATTTTTGGATCGGAAAAGTCATTCGCTTTTGGTTTGTTGATGGCTACGGAGACAACATAGAGTGAAGCAATAATTAACAACATTTGCGATCTTCTTTTTATTATGAAACAAATTAATTTCCTCTGGAATTCGGCCTCTCCCTTTGGAAAGTTATATTATTTAATGCTCTATCCAGAGCGAACAGCACATCTTCGAAAAATACATATACGAAAGGTAATCTTATCCCATATGGAAAAGAGACGTCTTGGTAGAATGTACGGGCAAGGAGTCGCATAGTTATATAGAGCATATCTTCACCTCGATTGCAGGTATTTTCGAGTTTTCTATTTTCTGCTCTCTCCTGCAATCACCAGATATTACAGCATAGAGAAGTCATATACCTTCTTGAAATCCGAAAAAAGTTTCAAAAATATCGATCTTCTACTCGAAACACACTGTGTGAGCAACTGGAAGTTACTCACAGTGTGTCTCGAAGTAGATTTTGTCATGCCGGCCGACTCCACCTTTGACTCCGATGTGTTTCTGTAGGTATTGTCAATACCTACAGAACTACAATAATTAAATTTAACTTGCATTCATTTTATCATTTGTTCGACGGAGCATCCATTTAATCAATGGTGGTCGTTGCAAAACATGGTAGATTGTTTAAGAGATGTTGCTTTACGAAACAGGTACCCCTTGTTGATATTTTCCACATTTTTGAATGGCTCGGGGCCCAATAATATGATACCATGGGTATTATGGAAGGTGAGTATAGAAATGAGAAAAGGCGTTGACATTACGTTATGGGGAGAATGTCATAGAGAGAAAAACTGTCACATGAAGGATATCATGTGGTTTATCAATTTCTGAATATTTGTATTGTAACGCATGTACAGTGTGAATTTTGCACTGCGTAACTGGTCTTTTTGTAAACGTTCAGGTGAGTTAGAGGGAGAGATAGAAGACCGAGACGTCTAAGCTTTGAAAAGATGAAGGGTATAAAATTATGCCTGGTTTTCGGCAAAGAATATTACAAGAGATGGCCATAGGAAAATAGGAAGTAAGAAGTCATCCCCGCCATCAATAAGTTGAAGTTGAAATTCCCTACTACTGATATCACAGTTGGAAAGATTTCCAACGTGCGAAAAACGGTTTGTTTGGATTCAGGAGATGAGGAAAACATACAGTGATGACTTCAGATGGGTAGAGAATGAAGGAAGTGAAAAAGATGATTCCGAAGTAGCGTTTATTTAAATGGAAGACGAATCAAATGTACAGAAAGCGTTGTCCAATAATGACTACATACACGGGAGGACCTACGAAACAAATATAAACCAAGTACTCACAGTACTGAATAAACAACTAAAATACTCCAGTGACACGACTTTCAATATATCAAAAAGTAGATTTTGTGTTTTAGCTGTTGCTTCTTATTTCTGTATGTCAAACATCTACTTTACATGATGAGGTCTCATTTATTTACTATCATGTATTTTAGTTATAGTAATGTTGGTGCATGAGTGTCAAGTACAACGAAGGTTACATATATTGTCAAGCCTAGGGATTTGAATGGTATTTGAATAGATGCTGATCCTGTTTCATTTTTATTTCCTCCTATTCCTTTAACTGATTTTCCGGTTGGTGTCACCATTGCTACTTTTAGGACGAGCTCATTACAATATGAAAGGTATTGTTGGTATGATGTCACGCTCCTGATATTACAACATGTGTCGATATGTATTCATTTCAAATTTGTCAACATTTCGACTATTCGGTTCGATCACACAAGAGGGAAAACGAGAGGAAACAATAGCTTGGTACAAACTTGGGGAACGCACTTAGAACTGGGACAAGTGCAGATACCTGTGTGTAATTGGTCGGTAGACAGGGCCCACAATACGGTATGATCTGGAAAGTTCACACCACGGTTACTCTACACAAATATGATGCGATTCTAGAGGGAAGAAGTACAACGTACTAGAGTGTCATTTGTAGTACACATGATTTTAGACGCCACACAAGAGGAGGCGGGTAAGCATAAACCAACTGACTCAATACGTATACCCAGACAATATGCACTTAGTTTGCGGATTCGCATCACATACTGTGTTACACGCTTGGATACGTGTATCGTTACGGTACCGAAATGATATGACTCGCCCTCAATTCCACGTTTAGGTTCGAGGAATTTAGACGGAGAATCTGGGCTGTATTATATTATGGTTATATAATTCGGATCCGTAAGTGATTTCAAACAATAACAGTGACAGTACAATTTTTACAAACCAAAAAAAAACAACGAAGTATTTACTATCAGGGTCCAAGACGCAAGAACGACTTTTACATCAACATAATACAAAATAGGGCAAAATGGTGAGGTTCGTATCGCAGGTTTTGATAGAATAACAAACCAGCCGCAAACAGGGTTGGAGAGACCACTCTAAATAGAGTGGGATCGAGCGAGGAGTGCAGAGACGTGCCGAGGGATCCGGTGTGCTAGGACCCCAAAGACCTGCACCATGCACTTTATTCGTCAGTGGATCCTACCCTTCTCACCAACAATTAAAAGGCGTACTGCAACCAACAAAACAGAGGGAACCAAAACCGTCAAAATTTGGAGAGGATTAACAGGACAAGAAGGAGGGAGAAACGAGGCCGGATCTGGATAAAATACTACAGTTACAACTTGGAGAAATTGCACGTATGAGTTAAAGAGATAGCCGCGTAACAGAACTTCCGTCAGGAAAAGAGCTAGATCCCCAAGGACGCGGAACTCCAGCAATAAAGACCGGAATAGAAAGCGGTGAATCCAGTGTCCTTCAAAGCCCAAGTCCATAAAAAGATACCAGAGGAGGAATACCTCAAAACGTACATGACGGCATAGGAGGACTAAGTGAAAAATTGCAGACTAAATGAGCGTCGATGACAGACTTAGAGCGAGCAGGAAATACTTTTCCTGATTTTCCAGATGACCCGGAACCCCTAGATCCGACTTCTCAAAAGAAAGAGCACCACAATCAACTAAAAGTATTAAGAGATTACTGAAACCAGATGTTTGCGGCATACTCCCGCAAATCCATGAGGGGATAGTATCTCTGGGGATATTTCAACAGTTCTTTTCGAGCACACACGATTAGATCATGCACGAAACCTATGCTTCATGAATGGTGTGATCTGTTTATCAAGAGAGGTATATCCATAAGCTCCGAAAGGACTCGATCCCAGTATGAAGCGGTTGCCGATTTATTATACTGGGACAACCATATGAGCCGAGAAATGACACCGAAGCCACTGCCAGGGAAATGAAAGCACGGAAAGTAGAAGAGAATGATCACGCTGTAGCTTTGAAGGACGGCTCTGAGCTAAACGTAGCTTTAGAAGTCGAAGAAGATGAGAAGGTAAGGAAGATACAAGATATAATCAAGTACGAAGACTCCAAAGATGGATCCATTTGCTCTTCAGATGATGGCGACGAATTCCCACACATACGCCGCAGAATCGAAACTGGAGATAAAAAACAGAAGAAGGAAGAGATCCCCGAATATGCGAAAGACGACGAAGGAAAAAAGACGCAAGGAATCGGGGTAGGTGGAATGGTACTCGCACTCGTGGATCAGACAAAATGCACGGGAATATACGAAGAATAAATTGATGATATACTCGAAACGTTTGAGACCTATGCACATATATCTGATCCCACATAGATACAGAAGCGAAAGTCCATCCCGATAATGCCCACCGGTAAAGCTCTCCCTTTATTAAGTGAAGAAGTAAAGACTAGCGATAGTTTTGAATAAGATTTTGCGCTGCTTCGAAAATGGTACAATTACAGGGAGGAGCAGACGAGGGTACTAAGAGAATGGCATAAGATGAGGTTGTAAGACTCAATGGAGGCAGACCCAAGATCGTCAGAAATTAGAGTCTACCCTAGCTTCGTTGCTAAGGAAATAAGAACAAAAAGGCAGCTCAAGAGATCGTACCACAGTGATAAATACCTTCGGCATCAGCTGATGAATTAGATCGACATCCAGAATTTGCAGGATTCTCTTATAGATAGTGTCTTGAGAGGAGCCCAGAAATTGATTAACCACATGACCAACAGACTAAGTGACAAGCCACATACTACCGGCAAAACATATGCATACGTAACAGGCTCCTACCATGAATCTTATGCAGACATTGGAAACACCATGGATCACTACACGTTAGGACAGAGAATTGGCGGAGAGGAAAGATGACACCTAAAGAAATATGGAAGAAAATCGTCCCGTGGAGGCAGATGAAAGCGAAAATTTGCCCCAAGAAGAATAACGCAGCTCCCGAAGTGGTTACGTGACGTAAATGGATGCATGTTATGTGGGAAGGAGGGGCAAATAGTAAACCAGAAACAATCCGAGGACGAAGTAAAGGTGGTGGTTCAGAAGCTTAAAGAAGAGCAGTATAACGCAATGCTGATGGAGGATGATATAGCTTATGTATCTCAGATGTTTGTTCTGGATGAGTCAATCAATGTAGATTGGTCAGATGAAGATATAGAAGATGAAGATGACCAAGGAGAAGACGGTGACATTGTTTACGATGCAAACGAAGAACTTGATGATATTTAATAATCTATAAACAAAGCGGAATTTCTCCGTGGCAGAACCATCCACAAAGAACGGGATGATATGGTTGCCGAAATGTACTCAGCAATCTCAACAAATGAGGGGTTTGTGTTCGATGGCGTAAAAATAGACACGGCAGTTAATAGGAAATATATTATGTCCATGAACAGTACGGGTCGTATTGTCATACTTTTAGTCTCCGTCCAACGATAAGACCACAATAAAGAGGCATGGGAGGAATTAGAGATAAGCACAAGGGAACGGGAACAGAGACCATTCAAATTCATTTCCCAAATCTGGGGTTGATAATTGATGTCAACTTCTTGTTGATGTCTGGGAACTATGATTAAAAGCCATCTAGATATGTCCCTCCAGAATTGCACCATAGAGAACCAATGAAAAACAGCTACAATTAGAGAACTATTTCTTGGTATATAGATGGAGAGTCGGGGATGTGACTTACGACCTGTATACCGAGTGAGAGTTGAGAAGAATCCACAAAGTATTTTGTCACCCCAGCGTTGAAGCGCCTCGAAAGATTCTGAAGCGAGCAAAAGGTGAAGGTATGGACAACACAACGAGATCGGCAATAAAAAAGAGAATGGAAGCCTGCAAGATATGCCGTATTGACGCATCAAAGCCAAGAAGGTTTAAAATCCCAGTTGGTACAGACGGGTTGAAATTCATTAGACGAGTACAAATTGATACCATGTTTATCAATGGCCACCCAGTCATCCATATGGTAGACCAAGCAACTTATTTTTCAGCAGCAGCGTTCTTGAAGAATCAATCAGACAGGGGCCGAAATATGGAGAGAGATTCAATATTTGTGGAACCTGGTATACCTTGGCCCTCCTGAATTCTTGATGGTGGACCAAGGATCAAAATATAACTCGAAGGAATTCAAGGGTAACTTAGAAGCGAATGGAATCATGATTGACGAAGCACCTGTAGAAAGCCCCGGAGCCTTTGGAACCGTAGAGAGTTATCACGCGCCTCTGAGGGCGGCATACCAGAGAATAAGAGCATACGTTGGTACGTTTGTGTTTCCGGGAATGAATGCCTACGTCCAAGCGGTGAAAATGTACGGATGTGCCAGGGAACCATTCATTTATTTTACCGATTTGAACGCCGGCATTGGGCCATTCGCAGAGTGGACATCCAAACATTGTAGTTTTTTCCTTGGGCATTAATATTGTCAAAAACTGGTATTTTTATGAAGGCCGGTCATTCAGTGTTTTGAAGATACGTACAGTTGCGACAATTAATCATAAAATATAATGTGGGCCCAATTTTGGTCATTGCTGTCACCACTTTTTTAATCTAATTTTATGAAGACAGTGATTACAGTAGTGAGTGTATGACTGCCAGCAATTCAAAAATATCAGAGAAGAATGCAGGAAAGCCACCAGCAATGCAATTACTGTACGTAATGAATGCCTACATTGAAGAGCTGAAAGAGACGCATTCACATATACATGAGAGATTATAAATGGATCGTGTCCGTTACATGATGTAATCGACACGTTCACATAAATGATGTACTGTAGGCAATTGGAATCAATAAGAAATGGAAGAGATTTTATGAGGATCTGAATTTACATAAACAACGATGTGGTGACAACTTGGAAATGTATGGTACATGTTCAACATTTCGTGAGAGATTATAAATTGAAGGCGTCCGTTAAATCTTGTAACGGACACATTCAAATCAATGATGCACATTAGGCACTTGGAATAAATAAGAAATGGAAGAGATTTTATAAGGATATGAATTTAAGTAACCAATGAAGTGGCGCCAAATTGGATATTTATGATACGTGTTAAAGTTGTGAACACGTCGTTAGACAATTTATAAAAACCCTTTCATCTGTTTAGATTACTGTTTCGATACTTTGAAGAGGCGAAAGGGTTTTCACAACAATAATATTTAACGTAATCCAATGGTTGAAAAATATCTATTCAACGGAAGCTTTGCATTAGTTGTCAAAATGTTTGTATCCACTTCCTTTCCGTGCCAAGCATTCTTGTACCTACCATCCTCACAACGTGCGGAAAGGTAAGAAATCGTCTGCGTTATTAGTTATTAGTTTTTTAGTTGTTAGATTTTGTCTTCTTTAGGTGTGGAAAGGTAGGAAATCGTTTGCGATGTTGTGGAGGTTGGGAAGCATAACATGACTTCCTGGTCCTCGCGAGATCGTAAAAGCTTACCTACTTTTCATGTTTATTTGTTAGTTGTTGCTTTACCAAAGTGTGGAAAGGTAGGAAATCATTCGCGATCTTGTGGAGGTTGGAAAGCAGAACATGAATTCCTGGCCCTCGCGGGGTCATAAATGGTTATCTACTTTTTTATATTTGGGTAGAATGAATTGTTGCAATGACTTGTTAGATTTAATTATTAGTTGTTAGTTTTTCTCTTCCCCCACTGGGGGAGGGGAAAATGTAACCTATTTCCTACCCTTGCGCTCTTCAAGTATGGGAAGGGTAGGAAATAGTTTACGTTACGATATAGTTCACTGTGAAAAGGTAGGCACCTGTACTACAGATGCCTACCTTTTCATAGACCCACCTGCCCATACATGATTGTGAAGAACAATCATGTATGGGTAGGTGAGTGTGGTTATTTGTTCAAGCATTTTTTGTACCAACTGTCCATGTTGTGTTGTAGTAATGGCAATGTCTGGTTGATCACATCGTAATGGATCAAACTGGCTATTGGAATGTTATATTATCAGAATGACAGTCTGTCATCGTACCGCAAGATGACAGGCTGCCATTCTGAGACTTGTGACAAGTAATAAAGTATATGTTATATCCTCAGAATATAACGTAGACATTATTACTTGTACCATGACAGGATGTCATGGCATTGACAGTGTATAGTGAAATCAGTTATATTAGTTTACTAATTGTAGTTATAGTGATAAGTGTTTAATGTAGTGTACATAATAAGAGACAACTTCAAGATAAATTGGCGGGAAAAATGAAAATAAAAGATCTAGTTGTCTTTAACGTGATCAACATGATCAGGACCGTAATCAATGTACATTTCTTGGCCAATTTTAATAGAACATAAAGCACGACTCTAAAAAGTTTTCTAAGAAGTTGCAACCGCATCAGTTCTCAACTTTCTGTCTTGCACGAGAGCGCAATTTGCAGTTCTTGGATTATTCAATCTGTTGTTAGCCGAAGCTTTATCTCCAGGGGCATAATGGAAATCATTAATGTATCTTGTAATGAACCAAGGGGTAGCGAAAATCCATGCCTTATTTTTTGATCACTCAGTTGCCGTGAATTTATGTGAACAATTGGCACCTTATTTCAGAAATTGCGCCTTAGATACTGAAGATAAACCCTCTCCATATGTTTTTGTAATTGATTGACTCCAGTCGATATTTCCGTAAACCAATTTTCCATAGTAATGAACAATGAGGAAAACTTCATTAATTGTCTTTTCTGCGGAAACCCCCAGACCAGCTTCATCAGGTTTGATTGTGGATGGTTTCAGGGAAAAACCTAGTGCCCCTGCTTCCATTGCAAGCAACATATTTGTAGGTATTCCATCAAGGGATCGCTTCCATGATATTTTTCACTTGCCTCACAGTATGGGAATACAATTTTTATACAAAGATGCACGCCCAATGGCTTGTGAAATGAAGTGACGAACGTTCCTAGTGAAAGTCTGAACTGTAGGAAGTCCAGAAGGAATAGCCCATACATCCCTTCTTTTTTCACGGCAATGGCTTCCAGCTCTCTCAAATATTATTGTGCTGCAAGTGGGGTTTATTCCGTGCCCTAAAGTTTGTATTCATAGTTCAGTAACTGAAGAGCGAAAACTTTGACCAGTTGTGCCCAGAAGCATCATTCTAAACAGTTATCATCCATATCACCACCAAGCAATTTTCTATTTTATTCTATTTTGGAAGAAGCATACATGCAATTTCCACGGAAAATTTACCAGCGCATGGATCCTCAACCAACTCACCAGGATGGGTAAATTTGAGGATAATATCCATCATCCACTGTCTTGACTTTTGCTTTGGTCGGAGCATTGGTATTTGACCGGAAGATTTCGTCTGAGATGGAAGGAATACCTTTCCGTAGATAGGGACCCTTAGGATGTTATTCATTTCATTGCATTTTCCAGGATGAACAAAAGTAATGAACCCAGAACGACTGTAGTTTAGCCTTTTCAAAGCGTGATCCCATACTATACCATTCTTCCAGAAGTATACTGCATGTTCAACCATGGAGAGATGCGTCAGATGGAGTGTTATTGGATCTGATGCATACTAACCCCTTGTCTTCGTGTAATGGAGCGGTGTTTCCTCTACACTAAAATCAATTATTTAAGTCTTGCACCCTTTTCTAATTTCATCATCTTCGGGGCTTTCCAATGAAATTGATTCCTTCTTCGACTTAATATGCTGAAGAATGAAAGAAAATCCATTGCCGAACAGAAAATATGCGCATGAATTCCCGCTGTCAAAACATTTTCCGAAAAATCTACAAATTATTTCCTATCTTCTACCGTGAACTGATCATGATATGAATTTGGATAGTCGTTGATATATCTAATGTTGTATGGAGGGTTTGTTAGAATGAAATGAACATTATCTTGTAGAGCCTAACCCATAGAATCTTTAAGTGTGTCAGTAAGGGACTGGAAATCGCAGTCAAAACACCAACAGTAATTCTGCATTCTCATTTTCAGCAATTCCATCGCTTTCAATCCCATTGTAGTCAGATCACCTGAAGCTGCTTATTAGACATCATATTTCTCCTCAACTTCTGTCGGTATTCGAAGATTGGTTTGAGGATATTTCCATATCTTGGTTGCCACCAAACCTACATTTCTTCTTATTTCTTTGCAATTGTTCGGAAGAAGGTTCACGTTCAAGTTTAAAATTACCTGTTTCAGTTTCCTCTAAAGGAGAAATATTATCATCAACGTCTACGATAATTTCCATTGTGTTACTAACTAGAACGGATAAGTTGAGAAGATCGGAGACATGACCAGGTATACCAGAAAAGCGTTGCATCAATTTAGAACTATGCGGATCACAAATGAAAGGTTTCAGCAATAGAGTTGATTCCATGTTGGCATCGGGGTAGTACAACGAAATGTTGCACAATATGTTGTGTAGGTTGGTTAAACATGAAGATGCGATGTAACCAAATGCTGCCTCCATTCCGGTTGTCCTGTTCCAAGCTTGTTTGGACTACAATTATTCGATAGTGACTGGTTCATCATCTGCCGTAAATTTTGTTTCTTGAGTAACTGGAGAAAAAACTTCGTTCTTTGTAGAAAGAACTTCGAATCTTGATTTTGTTAAGTTGTAAAAGATGTATGGTGACATCATTGTACTGACTAGAGGCATGTAGATTGATGTTGCAAGTCTTGCCCACGCCTCAAAAATTGTTTGAAGAACGAACGCTATTCTAGTACCAGTGAAATGTTTGATGCTGAGAATATGTCTATTACGCGTCTTAGAAAACTTTCTCGACATTGTCTCAGAGATAAATGAAATGCTGTGGTAAAATAGGAGATATTTGAAATTTTTTAGGATAGACATGTTGAATGGGTTCCGTCTTGGTCTTTTCTTTGTTGATGGGGTGATCATGTGAATGAATGTTGGAACAATTAAGAAACCAGTCGAAGTGAAGTTGTCAGTGAACAAGTCAGTGAATATTTGCAGTGTGCACTCATGTCTACAGCCATATGTGTAAATGGCGAGATACGCACAGGATATCTGACGCACTTGCTGAGAACCCATTGCTTCTAGGACCTTGTAACAATTAGCTACTATAGACTCGCATACCAATTTTTTCAAAGCCATTTTGCTGTCATTCGCCTGGCTTTCGAAATGTCTTGTTATGCGCTTGGAAATCCGGTCTTCATGGAACCTCAACCATTCCAGATAATTGTTGAAGTTGACATTCATGTAATTGAAGTTTTCTTTGAAAGATGAACCAGAGAAACCGTCAATGAAGGAAAACAGCAGGAATTGAGTGAATTCAGAATCACTGGCTATGTTTTTCCAGGTAGAGCATTTTCCAGTAGAGGTTGAAGATGACATGTTGTGGTGTTGCTCAGTTCCGTGTTGAAAAAGAAGATTAAAACTGTTGGGGAATAGGATGTAGAATGTTGAAATTGATTGTAAAATCCGTGTGGCTGATGTTGGCCGAGAAGTAACCCTTGTAGCTGATGTTTGCGGAGAAAAATATATGGAGTGTGAAGTTTCTGTTGAAACGATCAAATTGTACGGGGTTGCTTTTAACTTGACTTGATGTGTGAAGATGTTTATTCGGATATTATGATTTTGAAGAAAGTGTTGCTGCAACGGTATGATGACGCCTGTGGGAGGCCGTATTAATCAAGTAGAGGCGCAATCGTGGATTTTGATGGTGGAATGATAGGAACGAACGTGAATAAGGTAACGTGACGGTAGTAGTACCGCGATGTTATGTCTGGAAAAGTTATATACTGTCGCGATCTGGTATATATTGTAGAAAATTAAATATTCAATTTTCCACACGGCGTCGGTTTGGGCCTGTTTGTACTACTGGAACAGACGAAGAAAAATGTTAAAATTTTCTTCCATGTAGATGCCTAAAAATTTCCGAAAATTAAAGAATTGATTTTTTGTTGTCATTTTTTGTTGTAAAAACTCAATTATTTAATTTTCTGCAATTTTTGGGCCTCTATATCGAGGAAATGTTTTTGCTGAAAATTAAATAAGTACTTTTTGCAACAAAAAATTAAATATTTAATTTTCTGCAATTTTTCGGCCTCCATATGGAGGAAATATTTTTGCAGAAAATTAAATATTTAATTTTTTGCAACAAAAAATCAATTATGTAATTTTCTGCAATTTTTCGGCCTCCATATGGAAGAAAATTTTGCGAGTTACATTTTTGCACCGCAAAAATTTGTTGCAATATACGAGGGGTGAGTTCAACACACCCGTACACGGTACTATTATTGTGTCATTACAGCAGCACCGTCCGGTTAAGAAAGTCATACAGCAGTTCCGTTTATGATAACTACAGTTCCAGTTATGATAACAAAGACCACAAACCGATCATTAAAGTCATACAACTGAAACGAAGTCATTATTAAATTGCAATATAATCTGTTCTATATATTGTGCCCAACAAGAAGATATCATTCTTCACAACTAACCGTCATCAACTGACTTTAAATATTTTTGAACATTACGATATCCTTCTTCCCAACCAGATTTCGTCAACTATCTTCAATATTTATCAACTACAACATAATACGTCAATAATCAACTATGTCGTCATCTTCAGCATCTGCACAGGGAAAGTGTCTCATGCATCGCTACCTCCCGCAGCGGGTGACTGGTTCTTGGAGGAAAGCGGTACCTATGCAGCGCGGAGGGGT
>JAULBU010052916.1:0-32271 GCA_032358235.1 Odonthalia washingtoniensis | reverse complement strand
TAGGATGTGGTCTCCCGTCAGCGTTATATTACCTCGGTAAAGTTCAGTTGGATTGGAATGTCGTATGTTTTTTTTATTGATGTGTAGATTCTTCTTATTTTATTAGCTATCGTCATCTATTGTAATAATAAATAGAAAGAATTGTTTTCCATTTGAAATGAAGGTACGTGTAAGTCTTCATTCTTATAAGTGTCGGTGATTTCGAATTAGAGTGATCCAGGATAATTCCAAGTGTCTTTTCAACTGACCCGTCGAGAGACTTGTCATGGGTTGCTAGCCTTGATCTGTCTCGGGTACAGCATGACAGCATGCACGGAGAAACTGATCACATGTTCGATAACTTCATTAACAGTCACTGTAGTGATTCTTTGTGTTGTTCAATACAGTACGTTGGTTTTTCTAGGTGTCAGCTTCTTCCTGTATGTGACATTGTGTGCAGTGGTGTACATGTATTTCTTTCGAAATAAGTTCATGTTCCGAGCAGTTGACGTTTATGCGTAGATGTGTCCATTTACCTCCGATGGCTCTCCATCCTTGTTTTACCATCCTTTCTTTTCATCCCATTTCCTTCGTATCAAGATAATGCTACCAAACGGCGCGCCGATGTATCTATCTATCATACCAGGTCCAGGTCCCGAGTGTGCTCACCTGTCCGTTATTCTATCCTTGTGATACCTTTTTGATATCATTGTCATTTCACTTGTCAATTTCATCTTCGATATCGTTTATCGCTTTCTACCATCGTCCTCAGTACCTCATCTACCGTCATACTCATAACTTGTTAATCTTTATCTACTATCATCCATATTTACCGTCATCATCATCTTGTCATCCTCATCTCCCATCAACCTCAGTCACCGTCGTCCAGATCTACCGTCCTCATCTGCCGTTATCCTCATCTCTCATCCTCATCTCCCATCATCTTCAATTACCATCATCCTGAATTACCGTCGTCCCATCTGCCGTCCTCATCTGCCACCACCCTCACCCCTCATCTCATCGTCGAATCAGTTCCTCTTTCTCTTCCTCCGGTCTTATCATACCTAACCGTCTCATCTGCCTCGAATCGAACTACCGATTAGTCACTCCAACTATTTAAGTTCGTCTGATACGGCCCATCATTGGGGTTGGATAGTGAACTTGTCTATATACATGATCTTATAGAGTGGGGATGATGTTTTCAAGACATGTTTTGTAAGAGAATTCGCTGGGTTCGTGTATCCTGGAATCCAATCTATACGTTCCATTTCTCATAGATCGTAGCTTTGTCTTAGTACCAATACATCGATCTGGAGGCAGCATTCCACTGTCTGGCCATCTTCCGCCTTGACATTGAACACAGTCTTACTGTCATGTCTTCTAACCTCTTCTTTCTGCCGATAATTTCCTCAACAAGATCTTTCACGTCGAAGGAAAGGTCAAATCCCAACAGGAGGGCCTGTATTTCAGAATCCATCACGGATCTCGCTATCATCTTACATTTTTTACTACCATAACGGTTGATATTACAATTATTATCATCGTCGACCATCATTATGGCGTATCTCAACTGACTTTTCATTACATTTGCGTTGGCTAATGAGGCATCAGTCGGCAGGACAAGTCGTGTTGTGCTTGAATCCAGGGGTACAAAGTTCTGGCCTTGGTTCTTCGCCTCTTTAAAGAACTTGGTCGCCTTGACTAATGTCTTATATTCGTCGTCGGTGGTTGGTTTATTTTCAGGGGCCACCAGTTGGACGGGGGCGCATATGTATGGGTGAACGTTGACGCCCACATATTTCGCCAATTCCCTCTGGCTTGTGAACTTCGTTTGACTCGTTGATATTTCCAGTTCATCGGTCGATTTGTTGCAGTGCGAATGTTGTGTCAGTAACGGGTTGTTGTGAGATGGTTTTTGACATTGTAGGCCACGTTTGTTGCCATTCGTTCGTTTTTGAGCGGTTTTTTATTTGTTACACGTTGTCTATTGATATTTCATATGTGTGTGAATCCAGATTGTCGTACAAACACGGAATTCGAATCAGGGTTGGCTAGGCGATGGCAACCAGCTCCTTACAGTAGTCTGCGCTTTGTGACTAGCTTCGTTTGACTATGTGAGTCGCTAGAATTTACAGTTGTATATGACTCATCGAAGGTCAGCTAAGTTGACAGTGTAGAAAGAGATGATCAGGGTGTATGCAGTTAAAGTGGGTTAGATGTGAATTATTGGACCTTGGTTGGTGAATGTGGAGGATATACGAGTGCTCCGGTATATCGATGCAGCTAAAGAGGTTGGTGTAGAAAAGGTGGATGGTTAATTTATATGGAGTTAAGAGAGTGTGTGTGAAGGAGAGAGTGATAGAGATAGATAGATAGGGAAGGCATAAATAAAGATATGGATAGAGAGATAGATCAAGTGATAGATAGGTATATAGATCAAGCGAGGACGGATCTGCGGAGGTCTATAATAGGGCAGGATTAGTAGCAAAGAACGAGCGCGATTCGTGACTCTACGACTTGGTGACTTCTTGGAAAGATGACTCCACCTTGTCGGCAAAAATTGATAAACTAATGGCTTAATGACTGAAAAGAAAGAAAGTGAGAAAAAAAATAAGAGAACAAATGGGAAAAGAGGAATGGTCCTGGTGTCGTTCTTATGAGAGAAAGAACTTCAAAAGTGGATACCGAAGACAGAAGATTTTTGTTGCTGGAGTCTGCCGGATAATACGTGCATACACGTGTCTTATCGTAGGTTCCAAATGTAGGGGTTGGAGCATAACCTGGAGGTATGGGCTAGAAAATAACGCGTACTGTATATGTTTCAGACAGAGTGGTCAGTCTAAGGTTGAGATTTAGTGGAGAGTAACTTGTACTGTAAATATTCCAGTTTATTGTGGTCAATTTGAAGTCACATTTGTCATAAACTGTCAAATCAGGTCGGTCTCGAAGGGAGAAAACGTAGTAGGTGAGTGTCAGTTAGAAGGGGGAAAACAGCGGGTAGGAAGTTTATTCTAAATTTCTAATTGGACTACCGCGTCGTGTTAATGTTTGCGGTCTGACCCTAATATCCTGTCACGCCTAATTTACTTTGCGGGTCTGAGTAGGATCGAAGGTTACACCGAAATGTACCCTAATTCAGCTCTATTCGCAGCTGATTGCGATGCCCCGTGATATCACCGTTACTCCAAGCAAAGATGATTAATCGTCTGCGGGGGCGCTTAGGATGTGGTCTCCCGTCAGCGTTATATTACCTCGGTAAAGTTCAGTTGGATTGAAATGTCGTATGTTTTCTATATTGATGTGTACATTCTTCTTAATTTATTAGCTATCGTCATCTATTATAATAATAAATAGAAAGAATTGTTTTCTATTTGAGATACTCCGGTAGTACAGCTACACACTGGCTGAAGATACCTGGGAACGCATCAGGTACCTCCCGAGGAACAATGGAGTGAGTTACTATAAAATGAAGAAGATTGAGTTGCCGGCAATATCAACAACTCAATCGTCGATAAAATCGGCTTAAATAATCCCAAAATCTGGTGAATAGAACCTGGAGACAGGAAAAAGAAAATAGAGAAAAAAAAGCTGACAACGCAATTAGACCTGGATTTCAGTGTTAGTTGGATGGTAGCACCATCGTGGATGTTCCAATGTCATTCACATCGATAATATAGACGTTATTCTTTAGACGGTCAAATATGAATACACGTGTAACAAAAATGTTTTGTCCACGTGTACAATAAATTGATAAATGAATACAACTCACCACATGGCACCAAAATAGCAACAACGGCGACAACGCCGGACGAACAAAGCATCCGCAATGGACGCAGACTCCAACCCAACATCACACACACCAACCATGGCACCGAACAAACTACAACACAACCACCGCCTTCAAGTTAAAAACCACCGAAATTTGGTCCATCATACTTCCTACCGCCTGGCTTCCTATCCGTACGACGACAACAACAGACACCCCACCCATGGGGGGGCGTAGGGACTGCCGTTCCTTTTGGTGCTTTTCAACATAACAGATACACTCATCTGTACATGATAAACTTTACCGCTACTTCATAGCGCAGAAACAATACACCTCCCGCGCGGGAAATTACACATCATTAACGAAACCATTACCTCCCTTGGGAGTCTCCCCATCATTTCGACATCATCGCGTTCGCCCTATCCATCGGAGCCGATACTTCCGTATTTGAAAGTCCTAGCTTCAATTTTAACTACCTAATTTACATTCGTTAACGATCATAATACAATACGATCCTCTACCCCACCTTTTTGGGGGCAGGTAGATCCTACTTCAGGAGACTTGGACCTCATATCCTTTATAATTCCAATAAAGACAGGCACCCTTTGAATCTGAATCTACCCGCGAAACGTACATTGCGTTGTCGATCACGAAGCTTTTTCGGCTACGGTAAGTCATCAACCTTGCCCGTGCAAGTCACGTCTGCATCTCTCTACGAGTCACGGACCGGACCAACGCCCCTCGGCTCCACCCATTCAATGTTAAACTCCCACTTCTTTATGAGCGCGTCATCAAATCATCCGTTTTTCCTCCACCAGTTAATACCCGTCCCAAACCATCCATCCTCAAGGACTCTGTTCTGATCATACAGGGTAATTACCTCCGCGGCTCTCCCAACTCACGTCGTCTGATCTCCTCAACGGCGCGATATATTCTCCGAATCGCCACCAATAACCATTGAACCCTACCACCCCTGCTAATGTTGGAACGCCTTAGACGCGTTACTCGGACAGAAGGGCACCCGAAACCCCTTAGGGACCACTACCATCATCTTCTGGAGTGCATTTGACTACACACCGGGAGCATCAGGCGCTAACACTGAAGGTTTGCTTCCGCTAGCAGCAGGAAACTGCGATGATGTTGACGAACCATTTTACAGTATAACTGCATTCGTTTTCTAATCATGTTGGGGGGTAACACCATTTCTTTGGGATGCATGTTGGTTCTAATCCCCTTATATGGGGAAACTTCTTCGGGTGTGACCCAAGTTGGTGGGGAATCCATGACGGTGGAAGGTTACGTTTTGACAACGGAGTGTTTAAAAATGTTCGGTGTTAATGTGTCTCATTCAGTTCCAACGGATGGCGACGGTGGTAGTTGTGCATTTTTGAAACTTTCTTAAAAAATATTAGTGTTCACCATTCCAAAGAAATGTTCCTTATCTGGGAAGTGAATATTAATGTATCAGGAAAATCTCTCAAAAAAAATCTGTTCTGAGAGATCGCCCCTGAAAACGATTACTAAGGCCTTTAATTAAACAAGAGGCCGATATCAAGATTCGAAATAAATATATATATAGTGAAAGGGTCTTAATTAAGAATGTCTTCTATTGAAAGCTGTAATTTTTATAGACCCCCATTTGGCTGCGTACGTCGAGACAATAACGAAAGTTACCGATTCCCTGCAAATGTTTTTATCATCGTCCCAGAGAAACTTTTCAAGATGTATCTTGACCCTATCTCATTGAAAAAAACAAAACTTTGAATAGGAAAGGTACATCTTGGCACATAGCAGAAAGAGTCTATTGGAGACTCTTCAGGTTCGTCGTTTATAATTATATGTAGATAGGTTGTGCAACAAGTATTTTGAGGAGGATTTTATGGCAGACTATCATGAGAGGATGTCGTGGCAGGAGTGCAACAAAGAATTGAATCGATACATTTTAATTTATATTTAAAGTGGACAATCCAAAATTCTTTTGAGAATTATGGACGGGACATGAAATGAAAATGTATTTGATTATTTTCAAATGCAGGCCTTTTCTTACAGAAATCAGTAGAAGTCAATTCAAGGGGTTTCTCTTTTCTTGGTATAAATATGGAGTCCTTAGACGAAGGAAGAGAAATAAAACTCTATCGGATCTTTAAGTGAACATTGCTCAATAAACATCTGCTTCATTGGTAGCACCGCCGTCGAACACTATTTCGACTTCTTTTTCTCTCTCTCCCTTCCGCTGAATTTTGAAGGTACACAACTGAAGATGGACAGAAAATCACATGGTGGTTCGATCATGCTCAAACCCAACAAGCTGGATCCATATGATGGACGACGTGGGTATCTTCTCGTGAACACGTGGTTATACAAGATCGAACAATACTTGATTATTGTCCAGTTGAGCAATCCGAGAAATGTTCTCTCGGAGGCAAATAGAATTATCTGCGCTTCTACATTTTTCACCGGAACGGAGGCAGTATGGTAGTATACTCTTGTACAAGGAAATATCGTTCCAACCACATGGGAGGATTTCAAGAAGAAAGTCGAGCTGAGTTTATTCCTTCGGATCATGTCAGAAGGGCTCTGGACAAACTTCGCCGTCTGAAACAAACTTCGTCTATATCTAAGTACTTGACTGAATTTCGGAATATAATCCTGACAATTCCAGATGTCACCGACGAACGAAAAACTAGACAGGTTCTGCAGCGGCGTCCAATATGAAATCAGAATTGAGGTACTGAAGTCCGGGCGGATTCTGTTGATGCAGGGGATAGTGTGGTCTTGAGGATTGATAGCGTTATGTACAATGCCGGGAGAAGTTATTCTATGAGTGATGCTAATGTAGCTCATCATGAGGAACCTGTACCTATGGAGATTGGAAATTTGCAATTCCCCCGATTACCTAGGCACGAACAGCCTCATAAAGACTTAAACAATAACTTTTGCTTTACTTGCCATGTTGTGGGATGCAGACCTTGGAAACAGACCGGTGCAAATACGAAGAAAGGAAAGATTAATAATTTTTGGGACTTTGTGCAGAATTTATCTTCTGAGGATACCAAATCTAGTTATTTTAACTTGAAAAACTAGAGGGTCCTTTGAAATCAATAAAAAGCACTCTTGAAGGACCAAGTCACGAAGTGCACACGCCCCATCCTTTACGTCCGTCGTTTTGTCAAACGGAAATTACAGATGAAAAATTAATACCTGTGGAGAGACTCATTGTATTGAAAGGGACAATGGAGGGCGCTCAGTTGAAATATTGAAGGACAATTGATGTAATACCAATGTGGTGTTCAAGGGATTTGTTAAAAACAATCATCATCTTTTTGATTTGAGTAAATGCAATATATCGGTCACTCATTCAAAGACGAATTCTACGGAACTCTGTGACAAACATATTCTAAATGGGAGGCTGCGCATAGGGTCTCATCTTTATGTCAGTAACTGGGCAGTAGCAGATTGATTTTTCAAGACTGCATTGACGTTTTCTTAATCGTGTGTTTGGATGATATTTTAATATTCAGCAAAACGGAAGAGGAACACCTACAGCATCTGGAGACGGTATTATCTCGCCTGAAAACAGAAAAACTTTACGTAACTCCGAGAAAAGGTTCTTTCATGAGGAAAGAAACAGAGTTTTTGGGATTGATCGTGGGACGAAACAGGATCAAGTTAAATCAAGCGAAAGCGAAAGTGGTGCAACATGGTCAAAACCAACCTCACTCAAAGAAATACGGAGGTTCATAGGTCTGCTCCAGTTTTTCCGTAGATTTGTTAAGGGTTTTTCAGCTCGAGCTATTCTGTTTACATCTTTCATCAAAAAAGGAATAGGGATTCTTAAATGGGACAAGGTATGCGACTTGTCATTTGAGGATTTAAAAGGAGTCCTAACAACTGCCCCGGTTCTGGTTCCTCCGGATTGGTCAAAACCGTTTCGGTGCCATTTTGATGCTTCTCAAGAAGCAGTAGGGGGCCTTTGACTCAACTGGATGACAAAGGACAAGATAGAGTGATCGCGTATTATTCCCGGAAGCTGTATGACTCAGAAGAAAAAGACACGGCCAACGAGAGGGAATTCTTGAGTTTGGAGTATTTCCTCAAGAGATTTCGCTGTTATCTCGAGGGTATTTCTTTCGAAGTATTTACAGACAACCAGATTCTACGCAATTTCATGATGAAACCGAAATTATCTCGAAAAGAAGCACGATGGCTCGAGATTTTCTCGCAGTTCGGGATCTCGGATATGAGCCTGAATCCAGGTAAGATACACGTGCTGGGAGATGTTCTACCTAAGGCACCCCATGTGACGTCAGGAGCCTTCCAAATTGGCAATTTTGAAGTCTCTCAGGCTACCTCAGAATTACAATTTGAGAGACACTACCTCAATGACCAATTTTTGGGTCCAATACTGAAGCACATAAGTTGAGATCCCCTTCCTAACTAGGTCCAAGCTGGTCGAGTTTCACGTTTAGTTTCATTATTTTTTGTAAGGAACAAAATTTTGTACTATAAGGACCGCATCTGTGTGTCTAGAAAATGCGTACGGGACATGCTTTACTTAGCACATGATTGTAAGATGGTGTGCCGCTTCGTATTTGCTAAAACTCTGAACCGGTTGTCAACTTATCACTGGAAACATAAACAGAGGAACGTGAAGAAATATTGCGAAGATTGTCTGGTTTGCCAGCAAAATAAGGATGGGAATCAAAGGAATTATGGTGTTCCACAACCCTTGGAAGCCCCTAAGCGTCGTTGTGGATCTATATCTACTGATTTTATTGTACAATTGCCAACAACTGCAACAGGGTTTGACACCATAACAATTTAGGTTTATCGGCTTTCTCGAAGGACTCATTTTATTCCTTCTCGCACAAAAGATACTGCCACCGACGCAGCGAAGGGATTCTTTGACCATATTTTCAAGTTTCATGGCCTACCAGATGACATAATTAGCGACTGGGACTCTAAGTTTACTTCTCGCTTTTAGTCGGAGCTCCTCTCGTGTTGCGGTGTTCAGTTGCGTATGTCTACAAGTCACCACCCCAAAACAGATAGGCTTTCCGAGGTAATGAATAGAATGGCGGAGAATTTTATTCGATGCTACTGCGCTCTCAATCAGAAAAATTGGGACAAGCTCCTTCCGGCTCCATAATTCGCTTATAATTCGGCCATCACGGAGGATCTAGGTATGTCACCATTCGAGCTCGATTTAGGATGGCAGCCAAAGGCTCCGGTGGATATGTTGCAGGCTCGAGAATCAAAAATTGAGTCGGTAAATGAATTCAAGGAGAGAATGAGGGAGCTGCTACGTGATGCTAAATTTGCTCGTGAAATATCTAAAGCAAGGCAAAGTGTATACAGTGCACACAAGGCACAACTACATCCTTACAAAGTAGGGGATTCAGTATGGTTGGACAGGGTATTGTTCAAGGATGTTGTGGCTAGGGTTCAGGAGTCAAAGAAGTTGGGAGCCCAACGGTTTGGGACCTTTACTATTCAGGAGATCTTTGGAAGGAATGCTCTCCAACTAAAGTTTCCGAAGAAGTCCTTAATTCATTCTCTGGTCACGTCGCACATACCCGGCCATATCGTACACAGCCTCCAGATTTATAAGTTCAAATCAAGCCGAGGCCAGTTCCAGTTTTGTTGAGGGAGGGCATCACCGAGTAAACTGTACAGGAAATATTATCGCACAGAAAACGAGGAAGAAACTTTCGGTTTCTTACGCTAGTGAAGGACGTTCCTATACATGAGGTGACGTGGTAACCGACGGAAGATTTTGTTGACACAGATGGGACAGTCACATCATTATTTTTCGATTACATTCGACATCATAAAATTTTGACATATTTTCATTGACGTGGTCGTCAATAGGTGAATCTGACAGCAGTGCAACAAGTATTTCGAGGAGGATTTTATGGCAGACTATCAAGAGAGGATTTCGTGGCAGGAGTGCAACAAAGAATTGAATCGATACATTTTAATTTATATTTAGTGTGGACAATCCAAAATTCTTTTGAGAATTATGGACGGGACATGAAATGCAAATGTATTTGATTATTTTCAAATGCAGGCCTTTTCTTACAGAAATCAGTAGAAGGCAATTCAAGGGGTTTCTCTTTTCTTGGTATAAATAGGGAGTCCTTAGACTAAGGAAAATAAATAAAACTCTATCGGATCTTTAAGTGAACATTGCTCAATAAACATCTGTTTCGGGTTGCAAATTGATCAGGTGCAGTTAGAGTTGCATAAATAGGAAAGGAAAGTCAGGATAGAGGAACGTAAACATAGTAGTGTAGCATTTTCGGCAATTGAAAGAACATTTCCTGTAGACATTATTATTATTAAATGTTTACGTTCCAATGGGATTCTATTTATTAAATTTTCAAGTTCAGGTAAGATCTTAAGCTTGGGTTTCATACTGAAAATAGTCTTGTATCTCTTCACCGTGTCGGATACACACTTTAAATTCAAGAGTTGCTCAGAATCTTTAAACATCACCAAAATTGGTGCATATCTCACCTTCAACAACAACATCTGTATTCCTCCGAGTGCATTCATGTCTTTGTAAGACCATTCCACAGCAACACTTGAAGCGTCCATTTTTACATTATGCATGTGTTTATAAGGATTAGCAATAGTCCGATGATATGCGACTTGTATCCATTGACGGAGAACGTAGTCGTTGTCTCAAAAAATTCAATACTTTGTCTCATTTATTTTCAACTTTTGTGGCAATTCATTACCAAACTCACTCTGACGGTTATTTTTCAAATAATGATATCGTCCCACTTCGGTACCATACATGTAGAACATCAACCCGTCTGGAGTCGTGTCGTGAAGTTTGGCAAATTAAAAAGTGGAACCATTAACAGAAGGTTCATATTAGAAGGGGCAGATTCTGGGCCAAATTTGCACCTGTATTCATTATTTCTATGGCAAAATGGTATTGGCTCAGAACCGAAGTAACTGTATGATCACCCACTAAAGGAGTAATTTTCATAACGTACAGCGGAGCGGGGACAGAGGGTTATTTGGGGGTCATAATGGTAACGTGTAAACAATAAGACACGTGTGTAATCAATATCCAAATGTGTAAAAGGAAATGTCAATAACTTACAATTATTGCGAATAGTGCAAATACGGAAGCACATTATTAGTGCGTACGTTTTTTTGTGAAAAATCATAATTACCGTCGTCAGTCTCAGCTGTTGAAGCGAAATAAAAAGCTGCGCCCTTCCCAACTGTTGTCAAAAGGAAAAAAATGAACAAAGAGATGGAAAACAGTTTTAGACTGGAAACAAACAAATTAATTTCATGTCATCATCTTGAAAAATCTATTGAAAGTTTAACAATGTCTGTATGTGTCCGCAATAATTTTTTATTTGAATTGTCTTCACGACATTACTGATTTGGATGAATGAGAAACTAACCCAAAAATAACTAACAATTTATGTTTTTGTAATGTGTTGCAGGCTATCAAGAAATTCATAGAAAAATAGGGAGAACAAGAAGAAGAAAAAAATTGAAGTGATAGACCTCATCAACACTAGGAATAAGAACGGGCGTGAAGGGAAAGATGGGGAAGCAGATAACAATATTACTAACGATAATAACGATGACGGGGGATTTCATTATATCTGCCCCATGATGTGGAGTCTGGTGGTTTCTTTCTTGAGAGAAAAACATGCGAGAAGTTGGAGAGTGATGAAGAAGAATATGGGTATAGTGATGAAGAAAACGAAAGCCGTGAGAAATATTCTGAAATTGAACAGAAAAATGCGGACAGTGGTTTAATTTATGGAGAAATAAAAGGTGGAGCCGAAGGAAACTGTCCCGTGATGTGTAGGAGTAAAAGTAAAAAAGAAAGTTGACAAAGAAAATAAATGCAAGCTGGAAACAGCAGGGAATTTCGATGGCGGACAATATGTTCACAAACATATTGTAAAGGTTGAAAAAATAGAAGATCCGAAAGAGTATGGGGAAGACGGAAAGGGAACAGCACAGAAACGGAAGTATGGATATGATCATACAGCGGCGGTAAGAAGTGAGCATCGTGCAAAATTTTAAAAGTCGGTAAAGGACGGAAACAAGTGTGTATTCGACGACAACAGCAACCTGTACGTGCTGTGTTATCACGGAAGTGGTAATAATAAAAAACGGATCAAAATGTGTTTCGATCCAAAGGGTGCAGTTGAAGGTTCACATAAATAGCGTGAGGAAATTTGGACTGAAAAAGAAATTATCACCATAGAACATATTATGTAATAATATGTAAAATGCGTATAATGTGTAATGTTTGTGAGAGAAACAGATTGATATGCGTGTGATCTGTGTTAGGAAATTCCTAACGTAATGGAAGCAACAGAATAATTGTTGCTAGAAACGATAATGATTTTAAAATTGGCAATTTGTTACAAAATAAAAGTTATGCGCACATTATTTTTTGTGTTCATATAAGTTAAATATGTGTACGGCATGCAACATTGAAAAATAGCTGAACTTCCAACAGTATAAGTATTTTAAATTGCGATGGCGATGGCGATTAGTACAATTATTGTTCACACACCGTAACTACACTTACATTTTGAGAACCAAATGTATTTGTAAATGAACACATAAGTATTCTATATTTAATTACGAACTGAAACTTGTTTAGTGAAAAAATAAGTGAAGAGTTTGCAATATTAGTTTATATTGTATGTGAGGATGTGATATTATCAGTTGAGTAAAATTGAAATGTTTTTAAATGAAGGTTATAGACATTTGTAGGCATTACAAACAATTCTGATAAGTTCAGTACCGTTTTATTACAAAACAATCCCTGCAGTGCACTGAAGGAGGTATTACAATTCGAAAAGAATAAATTACATTTGTAAATAAAGACATACCAGGGAACCATACGACATCACATTAGCTGTGTAATGAATACATTGGAATCTCCTAGTGCTGTTTTTGGTGAATAACCTGATATTTAGACAAGCACCATCTTCACTGCTTCAGGCCACCAACGAAGAAGAAGATAATTAACATCGTCACATGTCGTTATGAGGATGAAATTACTTGTAAATTTAGACGAAAAAACATCTGAAGACGGACATGGATGCGTTCAACTTTTGTTACGACCCCAGATTATAACAGTACTGAACGCTGTAACTTTTTTTTTATTAACATAGAAAAAAATAAAAATAAAAAAAAAAATTTTTATTATTGCTCAAAACTGAACATATTCAACATCACCGTCGAACTCACCATTAACAATACTAAAAAGAATGTTAGCAACTTTCGCAACAACAATGTCAACAAATACGTTAATGTCAACAAAAACGTCAACATTGACGTAGTCATCGACATCAACATCGACATCAACATCGACATGGAGGAAGACATCGAGTAAGACATCGAGGGGAACATCTAGAGGGACATCGAGGAAGACATCGAGGAAGAAATCTAGGAAGACATCGAGGAAGATATCGAGGAAGACATAGAGGAAGACATCAACATCCACATTAACATTAACATTAACATTAACATGGAACTCAATAATACCATAGACGTCGACATGAACATAGACATAGACATCTGCATTGGTAAAGACATCGATACCCAAAAGAGGGTTCGACAACAGCCACAACAACAGCTGAAACGACAGCAATATAAATATTAATATCATAATGATAATAAACATAAGAAATAACATATAAAACATGAACAGCTACAACAACAGCTAAAACTACTGCATTATAAACATTACTATAATATTGATAATGAACATCAAAACAAAAGTCAAAACAATCAATAGCAACATATAAATTATCATTCTGAACATTTTGATGATCATTAACATCCACATCAACACAAAATGAAGCATCAATATCAATAAACATATCATCTAGATCGACATGTTCATGATATTCTAATGCAAAACAAGAGGGATTCAAGAATATATCATCAATCACATCAAGAACAACAACGAGACCAAAATGAAGCTAGTGTTTAACATGACATATTACCTAAATTATCAGAAACATCTGATTATTGTGCATTACTTTCAACAGCTACACGAACGCGAATTGAGACATGAACAGTAGCAATAGTATTGACATGAAAATGAAAACAAAACAAAAAAAATTCAATATCATAATATGTATGTTAGTGAACATGTACATCATCTTTTTAACTTTCATCAATATTTACAAATGAAGTAAAATTCAAATAATAAAACAATATATCTATGAACGTCAGAAATAGCAACAAAATTGACCAACAACCTAAAAACTGGTAAAGATATGAGCATGTCAATGCATATGGAAATACAAATCAGTATGTATAACAGAAAATACATCCGTAACCATATGAATATAACTAGTAACTCAAAATGTAACATTGACAGACAACACAACGCCATTATTAATAAATCTTGTAATTACAAATGGAATGAACAACATCATGAATAATTTCATGATCATGTGCATGTGCATGAAACAGGATATAGACATGACCATATAAATCAAGGTATACATCTTCATCAAGAGTACCAGCAGAACGAATATTAACACCTAAATGTAAAGGCAGAATATAAACATCATGTAGATGTTTTTGTACATGTAAATCACTGATAACATCTATATCGACATGTAGCTCTACACAAACATCAACAGTAATGTTGAGATCAGCATTAACGACGATCTAAACATGAACGAAAAGAGGTACATCGAATTATAAACAAAACAACTATCAACACCATTATCAACATAATTATCGAAATCTCCATCTACAATATCATTGAAGAATCATGAAAATATATAACAACATTAATATCATCAACATCAATAAGAGTGGCATGAGTATTAACTTCAATATAGAAATAAATAACATCATCATGTTCAACATCAACAATCTCAACCAGTTTTCATCAATGTTATTATCACCAAATTATTTGTATTAATAAACAAAATATATTTCAGCAGTAATGATGTTATCAAAAAAAATGGCTACAAAAGGAGTAACACGATGACCCAAAAAAATGATCAACTTAATTATAATTATCGGAAAACTTATGGCAATATCTACCAAATTTCACAAAAGCATGATGTATAAATAAACTACAATATACAATGGAATGATATCATGAACGTCAATATCAATATCAATCTCAAACTCAAACTCTACATAACAATCAACATAAACACGGTCATCAAATTCGTCATCTATATCAAAATCATGATATAGATCTGGAAAGTCATCATAATCATCATCAAAATCTTCATCCTCATTGATTTGGAAACAATCTTCGAATAAAACATCAACATCAATAATGTCATGACCATGAAATTGTACATTGAAATCATGATCTTCACGAAAGTCTTCCTCATATTCTAAATCCACTATCAAAGAAACGTCAACATAAGTTATATGTTAAAAACAAAGAACCAAATCAACATCAATATTGACCTTAACATCTTCATGTAAATACATATAAAAAACAAAACCAGCATCAACTTTATCAGCAACATCATAATCAACATCAAAATATGTATCGGTAAAAATCATTATCGCCATAATTAATATAATCTACATCAACAATTACATCTGTATTTAAACATAGTTAAATTTTAACAAAATCATAACCAACAACTACAACATCCAGATATACATGTTATTTAAGACCAACAACTTTATTAATAACCAGATAGACAAACAAAATAATATCTTCATTGGTATAAAAATAATCAGCAATGATAATATAACAATCAGGAACAACGGGTTGGTCTGATAGTTAACATATTTCAGATATCTTGATATAAGGTCAACATTTAAAAATTTTAAAAATGAAAACAATGTCCACACTTAAGTCGATAGTATTATGATCGTAACAAACAGTAATAGCAAGAGGACTGTACAATAAAAATTTACTAATGATCGTAAAAACGTAATACAAAATAGTCAACAAATAGTTGTATTATAATTACAACAAAACTTATCAGAACATTTGACATTATAGTTAAAACTTGTATATATGTTGATTGTATAACCTAAATATAAAATATTTTCGGCGTGTTCATAACGTGATTGTAAAACGTTATGCAGACAGGCAACAGTAACTGAGTTGCATGACATAACTAAGAAGCATATACTTATATTTACAAATGAAAGTTGCATTTGATAAATACATCACACAGAGTCCTGATTTATGTCTGCTATGTCATAAACATCTAATTCACTTATTTCTGTTCAAAATGTAAACGTCAACAAGGCATATACTAATAACATTGAAGTTAAATAATGTAATTTAATATATGCAACGATAGAACCTTGACAAGTCATTTTCATTTTCAATAATTTTGTAACAAAAGGACAAGAGCCAATGATTATTGTGGAAATATTTTCTTAACACCCAGATTGTCAAACTTCCCAACCGTAACCAGTAATGGTAAATGAAAAGAATAATTGCAATAGTTATGGAGAAAGTAAACTGGAGATAGAAATATAACAACTTATGTTTAAAATGGGAGCATGTCGATCTGTTTTGTTTATTTCTAATCTGTGACTGTTTCAAACAGGAAAGCTTTTATTCTCCCTCATTCTGAACTGGGTCTCTTCAAAAATACGTATCCTCTCCCATGCCATTTTGTACCATATCACATACCTTCGCAGCACATATGACTACATTAGCCAACATGCATGTCATAACTATACCACGAAATTATTGGCATAGACAATTAACTTACCATAAATTACAAAAATGCTCCATTTTTTGTCAGTTGCAAAGAAATTAACAGTTATTTCTTCGTGTGTCTTTTAATATTTGAATACTTTTTCTTCATCTTTTCATCTTCTGGAAAATCTGAAGAAATCTCCTCTTGGTCTAAATGAAGGTATGATATTAACTGTTTACGGCAATCAACACGCTTCATTGAACTATCACTCGACATCAATGAGAATAATGAATCTTGGTAAACAGTTGACAATTTCCTTCTTCCCTTTTTCTTTGGTCTTCCACCTTTTCCAACATTTTGTTCATTCTCTTCTTCTTCCGTTGTTTCATAATGTTTTATAGCTGTGTCTATCACCGCTCTTCTGAGAACAGGTCCACTGTTCTCTATCATTTCAGATTCTGTCTTACTCACCCATATGAAACTGTCAATCAACTTATTTTCTTGGCTTATCTCGTTGTTTTTCTCTTTGATTAAGTTGCTAAATGTAGCTATTAATCTGATACTCCGACGGGATATCATACCTGCTCGGATGCAGTGCACATAATTCATTTCGCATCATTGCCGCTAACATTCTTTTCCCCGGGTCCACATGGCCATTATCATACTATTCCTTCAGCAAGTGCTTGAATAACATTACACTTTTTTCCCAACGTTGCTCCCCTGTCCGGCCGTCTTGCCCAACCCTGCATACATTCATATCCATCCATGTTTTCATTAACATCAACGGTAGACAACTTTGGATTGTTTCCATTCTGCTGTACACAACTACCTCTCCAGACTCTGAAACTGCTTCTTGTGCAATCTCTATTCCTCTTTTTACAGTTTTCTTTCCAGATCGCGTGTTCGTGCATTTCAACTCATGCACAATCATCGGCTCCATACGCCTATACTTCTTGAAGCATTTACCTCAATGATATAGAGCAATGTCTTTGGCATGTCTCGTTGTCGGTCGTCGAATTGTTTCTTCATTTGTAACATTGATCTCAATGTTACCCATATCTTGGTCTCCTTCTGGTCCCCCAATATCACCAGGGTGACAAATTTCTAAGCCATGGACATTATCTGTTGTGTATGTCACTTCATTCGTAACTGCAGTCCCCACAAGCTCCACCTCTACTTCCATCTCTGCTATTACGTCTGATACTGTTGTTCTATCATTAATGTGAAATTTTCTATCCCGATCACTCACTTCGGAGTTCCATAACTCCTTTACGCCAGTTTCTCTGCCTATCGCCTTTGGTGATGCAGCATCACTAAACGTCCGTCTTCCTGTTGCTGTTCTTTCTCCCATGCCGTTGCCTAAACCTTCCACGATACTGTCAGACATGTTATATATGTCGTTATATCTTTCAACATTTTCTTCAAAAACAGATAAATCTTGTTCATGACAAACAGTCACGTCATTACTGTTATAGTTTCCATATCTGTTCAATACGTTAATGGAAGATTCATTATCGGTACCACCACCTGTATGTCTTACATCCATATACGAACTCATATAATCAAAAACATATGCCACACGTTTTCCACCAGAATATTGGAATATTTTTATTTCAAATTTGCTTCCACCAGCGTACGTATACTGGTACTCTCCATTGGATTTCATCGTTACTATCGCACCTCCCGTGTATTCTTCTTTCCATTGCAGCATTTTTCCGAAATTACGAGAAACACACACGAAATCTGTGCATGTCTTTTAAATTCCACCGTCGTATGTAAGCGCCTCCACTGCATCAACTTGTGTTACCACATCATATGTAGTTTCTTGTACGAAACGTATAATGTGCCTTTTTGCAACAGCGAAGTACCCGTCTATCATATTCTTTGAATTTTGTGACTCATGATGTATATATGCGATAAGGACAAAACCTAAGTTTAAACACATCTGGGGCAGCATGACAGGTAAAAGGTCATTCTGATACGTTTTAGCGTTTTCCGATATAAACCATATACGCCTGCATTCCGGTATTTGTTTGCGTACCATCATGATAACAGACTCAATTATTCCAGTTGTTGATACTACATCTTTTGTACTGTCTTTTTCGACTATAGTGTTAATAAAAAACATACTCAGCATATTTTCTTTCATACCATAGTCTGCGTTGCCTTCGTTTTTCTCACTACTTTCATCATCCATATCTAGTTGGTCAGTGCCATTTTTCCTTTTGATTTTCCTGCAATGTTCCAAAAATACAGCCGAACCATTCCATGGCATGCCTTTCTTTCCGTAGAACTGGGATGTCGTTTCCCTGTGGCGGACAGGCTCTAACTTCATCACATAATCAATAGAAACAGCAGCAGCAGTCTTTGCTTTTTATTTTTTCAGTTCCAGCATGACCTGTTCTATACGCTCCTCTTTCTCCCGTGCTCTAAGTTTTTGTCCCATCGGTAGTTTGATTTTGCTCTTCCCTTCTTCTAATGCGTCAATAATATTGTCGTTCAAATTCTCAACATTTCCCGCTATGCTGTCTATAAGTGCATACGGTTCCAAGAATTGTTTATATTTTACCATTATCTTTCGTGGTCTTACATCATGAAGCAGTGCAAATTGCACATCATGACAGGGATCATGGTCTTTCCAATCCAGAACAAGATGTTGCGTAGCTGTATTTTAAAAACTCCATCATACCTTCCAATTGTGAAATAATACACACGCGTTTCGTGTTATTCATTATTTCACTATTTACTAACAACTCTAGTGTTTCCACATTTTCGTATAATATAGATGACAGTATGTAGTCGACGCACGCTAGTTCTCTAATTTCTGCTTTCGTGATAGATGTTACTAAATACATGAACATAGTTCGTCCCATACGTCTCACAAAGGATGGTAGTTGCTCATCCTTGTTATACTTTCTCCATAATGACTCTTTTGTCATCTTTCGCATAATGGCTAGAAACCAGGCATACTTACCATTGCATTTAACACTCTGTGTCCCCCATGACATTCTTTGTGCGTTATCAGACCGCAGAATAAATTTTACTGCACCACCTATTACCTCGTCATTAAACATTTTCCTACCATGTTTCTTTATAATAACAAATGCTTTTGTCGACATACTAGCGCAGTCATCTCGTGCTATTTTGCACATTTTCCCATATGAGCCTCTGAACCGTTTCCTTTTCCTTTCAATTACGGTTGTTTCTGTCATCTCTTCCTCGTCTTCTCCACTTTTTGTACTCGCATTATCTTCTCCTACAAATACAGCCACACAGTCGTCATCATCACTGACACCTTCATCACTTTTTTCATCAGATGCTTCATATTCATTTCCACCACGGATTGTTTTACCGCTTTTCTCTTTTATGATATCATACACTTTTTGGGCAGGCAAATGGGCAAATAAACATGCCCGGAGAACCCTGTTCTCAACAGACTCCCATTTTCATGATGCCATTGCTCTCCTAATTCCATGAACAATATCTCTGTCCAAGGTTATTTTCGAAACAAAGGCGTTGTACAAACCTTTGACATCATTTAGATACACATAATTCACTTCCTTTTCCATACATAGTTGAAGTGCCATTACCAACGTGTCCTTTCGAAAATGAGGAAGTTTCTTGAATATTTTTGTTTCCATACAACGTGGAGTCAGATTCCGAAAGGTGAATCATGTAATTGATGCTTTTTTCATAAATTTTCTTGCGTTTTTTCAAAATGAATACCATCCAACCTGGTTCTCCGTTTTCATTTCATTCAGATTGATGTCAACAGTTTGTAATAATGAACCGTGTCCCGTTGTATATCATCAATTTTATCATCCATTGTAGAATTAATGTGTTTCAGATTATATTTGTTACATAAAATAACGTTGTAAATATATTGCGTTTTTTGACCATGTACCAACGAACATGCCAGAAACAAAATTACCGTTAGAGGCACATCTGATTCGGCGCGTTTTGTAAAAAAAGGTGTTTCGACCATGCAATGCAGGTCATACGTCATTTGCTCTCGCAGTTTGGGAAATAGTGGATTGCGTGCTCTTACCATGATGTGCGCGGATTGTATTGTGAAACAACAAATTCCTTTCGTGCCCCTGCTGTGGGCTTTTATAGACTGATCTTTAGAGAAATATCTCTGCCTATTCGCCGTGTACAAGCACTGAGTGTGCGTGTTGTATAATCTCTGCTCTTGTTCGCTGTTTCCAACCTATCTGAAAAGTAGATGCACGAAACAATTTACAACCGCACACTCACTTGTTTACACACTATCTCTCGGTATCTGAATACTCTCCTATTAGGTCTCCACCGTTTACATACAATGGAAACTGCTTTTTGCCTTCTTCTTGACTATTTTCTTCGGTTTTTGCCTTTTTCGTCCTTCGTCGTGCGCCGATTCATGATCTGTTTCTTCCATCACTGGACGAACCTCAGGAAGGATTATTTATACTAGGCATAAACCGTGCCAGTTATAATACCGTTATTGCAGATATGAAAAATAAATATCCTATTCCACGATCACTGCATTTCAGGAGCGACTCGGAATTGTACTGTCATAGCATGATAGCATGACAGCACATGGGGAAACAGTAGATAACGTTTTTCTACTATTTTATCTTTTCGTACATTTCCCAATCTGCAATGCTGCCTTTTGCCTTTTTTTCCTTATCGCATTTCCAGGACCGTTATCTATAAGATTCATACTTTCTTTCAAATTATGTCAGTAAAACGACGGCTCCGGCTAAATCTTTTTACCACCTTACACGTATGTTATACATCTTCGTTTTCATTGGTTTATTTTCACATCATCATTACACGTGTGACCCGAAATCAATGTTTTTGTATTACGGGTCTTGCTTCATTCTTCGAAGAGGCACATATAGGAGCATTTTCGCGCTCACTCTTCGGCCGATAACTTCCCAACTACATGGTTTAATATTCCAATTTTCACAGCATAGCTTCTACTCGAAAATACCTTTCGTTTCCACAAAAAAATTTTAAATCCACCCGGTAGAAGACCCCAAAATGAATTATAGGTGGTGTACCAACTCTGCCTCTTCTAATATGGACCCTCTGTTAGATGATACAGTAGACACAAATTTTGTGTCTACTGTATCATGCTCTTTGGTTTGATCCAGGTACGCCTGGTCGGTTCAGTGTTATTTGTGTGCAATCTATGAAACCGATACAATTGTTTGGAGATGCGCCATTCTCATGCACGAAGTTTGTGTATTCATCCGCAAAAGTGTTCAACAAATCAGACCGTACTGTAGAAATTAGTTCCATAAGCTTTATGAATGCCTCCACCGATTCCCAGAACATTTCGGTGAGACAACATAGTCTCTCATACCGAAAGTGATTTCAATGTCTCTCCAGCTACAGGATGGTGCTTCCAGGAGACGCATTACAGTGCATGCAACCTGCTGTCAGTTTATTGCAGAAATACCTACCCTGGTCCTCTCTGTTTGCCGCCGGAGAATTTCTTTATGATGTGTGACACCACTCGGTGAACGTCACCTTTGGGGAAATGGAAGTCGGTGAGGCTTTTGTGCTCTGAATAAATAGCATGTTAAACGTCACGCTTCTGACGTTTGTTTTCCGTGCTACATGAGTAGTTTTTGCAAGTCTATTTTTTTTTCTTCTTCAGCCATTTTTGTATAGATCGTACAGTACAAGCACATCTATGTTCACAATCAGTGCATGGTTGAAGTCTAATAATACAGAAATGTTTTAGAAATAGAAACAGCAGTGTGAAGTCTTCTACGGAAAAATCGAAAAAATAGTAACATAGAAACATGCAAAATATAGCAACGAAAGTGGGAAAGGAGAAGTTCGAACATCCGACCTTTAGGTAAGGAAAGTGTAAAACATTGTCGCACCTCCGGTGGGGCTCGAACCCACGACCACCAGATTAAAAGTCTGGCGCTCTGAATCGTCAAGTGGACCGACTGAGCTACGGAGGCTGAGAGGACCGACGAAAGGGACTGTGGAAGAGATATTTTTTATACCTGGCTACCAAGATATCAGATATCGATCCGTTCACCTTGACGCGCAATGAATTTTTCATTGAATTCAGTTGAATTTTGGTAAACATTTACTTATTGAATTAGACTAAGATTTCTCAGTCTTCTCTCGAGCTGCCCGGCTGATAGTTTAATACTAAGCGGCCGACGGTTACATGACAGCCATGACAGTAAAGCACTGTAAGGCCCCAACCTTTGCAAGATAAAACTACAGTAACAAAAACTCCTTCATTCCACCGTTCTGTATCGTGACCTACTGGTTAGTGTCATAGTGTAACAACTTGCAGATCGGGAGTTCGGGCCCCGACGGGTGTTAGAACCAGCATCTCCTTTGTGGTCGTGCCGCCTTTTTCGTTCTGACACGTGTCTAGATTTGATTGGCTCGCCGACCCAGGCGTTGATTCAACCAATGTAATTGGTTACACAAGGCCAAGTCGACTGTTCAAATATTATCGTCAACAAATTCTCACGAATGGTCAACTGTTAACTCCGTATGGCTTTCAAGGGATAGGCAGTCTGCTTATCATAACATCGCTGTACATGAAATCACTCGAAAGTGATATTGTTTTTGAATTAATTTTCAAATTCATATTTGGAACAAATATATGCGTGATGCACATACATGTGCGAGTATCATTTTTGTAAAAGTGGAGATGGGTCTTTCAAAATTGAAAAAACACCGAGCGCGGAGTGTGATTTTCAAAGACACGTCATCAAATCAATTATTTCTGATGCCATGATTTTTTCTTTCATTCTTTCCTGTCATCCCAACATGAATTAGTGTTGGCCAAAGAAAATTTCTATTCCAAAAATGTATTGTAATAGTAGTGCTCTTTAGTTAGATTGCTTTTCAGGAAAGACTCATAGAATTAGGTTAATGTTCCATTCGGTACTAGTGTCGATGTTTTTTAAAATGAAAATATGCAGACTTATTACGTTGATCACTTTTTCTGTTTTTAGTATAAAATAAAAAACGGAAACTACAAATCTAGACTTGTGTCGTCTTCTTGAAAACCAATTATAATAAATAACCCCTAAAAATCATTGTTCAAGCTTTTATATTTTAGGATAATATATGTTTTAATTTAAAAATTAAAACAAACAATCAAATATGAACTCTGTAATAAAAGCTTTGATGAAGTGGAAAGTGGTAGTAATTTATGTTGGGTTATTTTCTTTTTTGTTTAATGGCGTTCTTTCTTTTGAAAACCTGACTGACCCGTCGTCAGTATACAAGTCTTTTGGAACTTCTGCACGAATTGTTGGTGGATATATAGAAGACCAATCCGACATAATTGAAACTTATGCATTTTTATATGTTGAATATGAACGATTTTCATCTTCTTGCAGCGGTGTTGTTATTGATCCTCACTTCATTCTCACAGCTGGTCACTGTGTAACTAAGGAAAAAACGTTTCCAAGTAAAATTAAAATCTGTATTGGTGTAAACGACAAACGACATTGTAGATGGAACTATGGCGCATCTGACATATTTATACCTGGTCATTACCATAAGCATGTACGGTTTGAACCAGATATAGCAATCATTCGTTTAAATTCAGCTTATGAAGCTGCAAGTATGGATTTAGTGGGATCAGGGCAACATCGTATTAGCACTGCTTCTACTTCAGGTGCAGGTGGAACCGACAGTAATGAACGGTATAATAGTATGTTAAGAAGTATAAATTTAAAAATATACAGTACATCAAATTGTTTAAGAGCAATTGAATTTCATTCCAGAAGATCTTCTTGTTGTAAACATGTGGATGCAAAGTATAGGATATGTGGATCAAGTTGTAATAGTAGAGAGAGTGATTGCTCCCGGGATGGGATTGGACATGGAGATAGTGGCGGTCCATTATATGTTCGATATAATGGAAAGCTTGGCCTTCTTGGTATAGCGACAACTCGATTCAAGGGAAGGCATGGGGAGATGGTAAGTTCATTTATAAGTATGCAGACACTTTACTGGGAAATCGCGCAAGTTGTCGAAAATGGTTATGATCCGTATTGGAGGGAAATAAATTTATAGTATTGCATTTTGTTTTTTTTATATTTACTCAAATGACATAAAAATGAGTTTTATATTTATATACGGGCTGTGTAATTCTACTCATGATACTCATGATATTGCTGTGAGTAAGGCAAAGGAACTGATGAATGTCCCATAATCGGAGGTAAGAGTTGAAGCTTCTAACTCGCCCCTTCATTCAAAACATCGTTCTCAGTCACACGCAAAATAAATACTAGTGAATAAACTTGAGAAATATGACTCCGGTTTCCAAAAATGAAATCACACGAAAGCAGATCAGAGACAACAGATGGATTAATTTTTTAAGGAAATGTTGAAGTACTACTACTGTACTACTATTAGCAGCGGGTGGGAGATGCAATAATAATGTCCAGAAATTTAAGCAATAGTCAAATAAATAGATAGGCCCCGTGAGATTAACATTTTGACCGGGCCTAGCTGCTATCACATGATATGCATTTACGTGGTTCAACGACGTCTTTCCGGTTACACATCCGCAACTGTACGTACAGTGCTGAGTTACAAAAATAAATTCTCTGGATTACTACGACAAGTTTTGTCATATTAATCCAGTTTGGGCCATAAACGTTTCAATATAGTACAGCTTACTGTACCCATGGCGCAACCAACATTTCACAATTTAATTGTGGCAACACCGCCCATCATCGTCGCCATTTCCATCATCACCTCCGCCCTTCGTCTTCTCCACAAAACACAGTTAATTTGCATATCAGTTGTGATGCGCAAAACGAAGATGAAGGCAGATAGAAAATTACCTCCAAAACTTCGTCTTACCTGTCGAAAATTATCATCCATCTCGACGGTAGCACTACTCTTTATTTTCATTCACTACAACTACCTAAACAGCACCAGCACCACAACCTCACCACCATCACAACAACAACAACCGATAACAACAACATCTCATGAAATTCACAACCTACAGACATCTGGAAGACATTCACCGAAATGCGTTCATATCATCCCACCAAATACCCCACTGCATGAATGGAACCCCTATAATGCCCGATCATTCTGCATCACCGATCGCATCTGCATATCTCCACGCAAGGTTTCGAAACCACCTACAATCTTCCACGATTATCCAATCCCACCTCCGTCGCAAACAGAATCACAAGCTACATGTAGAATAACAGGGCCATCTTTACATACAAATCTACCAAACAAATTCAACTGTTCCACACTTCATCGATCCGTTTTCTGTGCACAAGGCCAGTACAACTTCGGTACGGATAACATAAAATGTCCAGACTTTCAGCCATTGAAATCATCGTTACGATCATCAAATGCAACAACATGGATAAAAGGTCTCGCCATCGTCGTCCCTGCCTACCCATACATAGGAAATATATATCATTTCACTCAAGCTATCATACCGGCCATGCAAATCATAGCTAACTTACCATCATTAGTAAGCCCAGTACCTGAAGATGTCACGCTGATCATACGTGGTAGATTACCAGTTGTATTAGGTGATTGGCAACATGGTGTAACATCTGCAATCATAAATCAACGTTTTCAAAAATTAGGTTTTCATATAAATATACAATCGCTTCATGAAGATGAACCATATTTCGTGGAAGCAGGTTATATGAAAACTGAACAAATGACAGGTACATCGAATACAGTGTGTATGAATACTTCCATCTTACTCGGTGAAAGATACTTTGTTTCCATGTGGCCATTTGCGTCTGATGACTATTACATGCAAATACCTGCCGATCTCAACAGATATCTATCACACTCGGAGAGTGATAGCGTCCCTTTCGAATCCACGGCACTTCGTTTGTCCGTTTACAGACACACCAATCAACAAACTGTCATGCGTGATGATATTGATGATTTATCAAACATCAAGTCTGCACTGCTTGATTTCCCCCCTTTGACATTAACGTATGCAAGAAGATATGGAAATATCGGATCAATCCCAGATAGTGCAACATTGAATGGAACGCTTCGTAGATTTAGCGAAGCTGACGATAAATGGTTCACTGAAATGTTAGCAAGGGAAACAAAGAGACATGGATTTAAACTGTGGATAGCGGAACAAGATGCGAACACACCATTCGCTGAACAAGTTACAACGTTCCGCAACACGGGTGTAGTCATAGGTATACATGGTGCAAACGTAATGAACTCTATTTTCGTTCCTGCGTTTGGGGCTTTGATTGAAATTACGGTGGTGGATCATCAATGTTACATTGGTGGTTCGAACTCAGGGTTGCGATATTGGCATGTGAGACCGTCGAAGGAAGAAGGTGTCGGTGAAGAAGATTTCTATGAAACTCGCAATTATAAACGTGTTTTACTTGATCATCCAAGTGATCGTGCGATGGTTACGAAAGTGGTGAAAGACGCTTTGACGGGCGTCAGGAAGCTTCATCGATTCTTCGGGCATTTGGGAGGTGTGCCGGTCGTGTATGAGGAGAAAGGAGGCGTTTACCGTATCGATTGGAAGAGAAAGAGACCCTGGTTTTCACGTGCTGTGCGAGCTGTGTGGGATACTGTCGTGTATGGCAGTTGATTGATTTGTAGACGTGTATGGACAGAAAAACAACTACACGTTACTCTACAGTCCATGAGCGCGATCACGTGCAAAGAAGAACGTGCGTCGTGTACGTACCTGTTCTTAACTCAAATAATTATTAATTGGGAGATTCCGTGCATAGGACGGTGAAAGTAGTGCTAAATAATTAAATTTTTAATATTTTAATATTTTTAACAGATACTTTATGTAAGAGCTTCCCCACTCGTCGGTTGAAATCTAATGAAAGAAGTACCATTTCATTGGCCTCCTATTTTTAGCAATAGAATAGATTACTGTATGACAGCAATTATTTCCTATACATTTTTATGTGAAAATGTTACACCCCACCGGTACACGAAGAAGTAGCACAATAGTTGCAACGTGTCAAATCACATACCTCACATAGCGATACTGCTTATTGAAGCAGTGTGAACCTAGCTCTCACCAGGATGAGAGGACATGCCTTTAAAGGCATTCGGTTGGAGGGTCATTGATGGAGATGCCACGGTGAAGTGAGGTTTCGTATGGAGTTCAGTTGGCGCGAAAAAAGATGGGTTGCTGGGCTCGGTGTTTCGGTTGATGCACAAGAGGGCGCGAACGGAAGCCGATTTGCGATGGTTCTTCTTCCGTTGCTGAGACCTGCTCTTCTTTCTTTTGAAAAAAAATCCTACATATGGACATTTCACTGTAAATTATGTTAATAATAGAGTGAGTTCGAATAGACTTGATAATAGATTGAATATATTTCTGCAGAAAATAGATTCAAAATGTTGCATTTCTATTCTATTCAAAAAATAGACTGGAACGTATTGTACGTCAATGGGGTGCACTTAGATTTATTTTGTTCTATTATTTGAATAGATTGATTTTTTCGTGACCGGTGGGCAAGCTCAAAGTTGGCAATAGGTAGTTATATTGTAGTCTTACTTTATTTGGAAAGAGATTAACTCTTTTCGGTTTGATTTTGCAAAATGGTATTATATGGTTTTTACGGACAGTAAAAAATCCGGAAAAAAAAAGTTTGTAAGGGCAATTCTAGAATGTAATTGGGTAAATGCTCTGACGAGCCAGTCCGTTTGTAAGACATTTTAAAACTCTTCATGTGAATACTAAAAGGTGTAAGAATAATGAAACAATCATAAAAAATTAGTAAAAGATATTTGGACGTAATATTCACAAGGGTGAAAACGTTATCCTTGCATGCCGTAGCATCTCACAAAAAAAAGGCATTTCACAGAAAAAAAGTTCATCCTAAAAAAGAAAATATTCATTTTGCTTTTCTTTATTGAACATTCTACATATATGCTACGACACATTCTGTTTGTAGCGCAAAATATGAATATTAAAGACTATACATTAATGGAAGAAGAAGTAGGTGGGGAAATGGAAGTGGGAGATAAGAGGAAACGTAACTCAGTTTACGAAATGGAGAAAAAAGGTGAAAAATGTGTTAAATCTGTGACAAGAAGCGGGAAAACGGATGAATAGATTTTGAAGGAGGATGAAAAATAACTTGTGAAGCATGTTACCGCCATATGGAAGTCCCTGCTACTGGAAGGAATTTGGGGAAGAAGTTAGTATGGAACACAAACATGGATATGAAAAATGATGAAAATAAGGATTTTCAAACAGAAAATAAATACAGAAAATGTACATATAAACATTATATTTATAAAGCACATGGTTTTTTAAGTAAAAATAACAGAATCAAAATACCAAACTGCGTTTTAGAAAATATATGACATATATGGCCAAATGATAACGGGGCTTACATGGGTTATAAATCTGATTGACGAAAATTATTTATGAAAGGAAAAAGTGGCGTTCTGCAATGTAGAAGTACACGTATTAAATCTATTTCTTTGCTAAAGAGGTGTTGTAATATTTTCCCACTGCTATAAATACTGATGCAAAGTTGGTCTCTGCTGTTTTCAAAGATGTATATTGTAGAAAAAAGCAACGCGGTTTACATGAAAATCATATTTGCATTGCTGAAATAAATAAATGCTGGTTCTCTTCTTTGAAGGATTGAACCGTATTTTGAAAAGATAACATTGAACTGATTTAGTGTCTACTGGTTCCAATAAAAGATGATTTAAAAAGTTGTCATTCGTATTTTGTAACGGAGTCGATAAAGGTATACGACGTAAAGCTGTTTTCTTATCTATAATTTGCAGTAAGGGTGTGACCATACTTTCAGCAATTCGCCGCTTGAACTTCAAGAGTGGGATACACTTCTCCGATTTACCATGAAGAAGTTTTTTTTGTAACTACAGGAAGTATTTTGAACGGATTATTCCAAAAGAAATGTGAATATGGTCATTGGAACCCGTAGTTCATTTCTGATAATTTGATTTGTCGACCGATACTGGTCGAAACGATCTACATCGTCATAAACATATTGTAAGCGCGACTATAGTTGTTAGAACTTGTAGAATTGTTCAATTCTTGGATTCAATTCCAATCCATCTTTTCAGTGGTGCTAATCCATGCATGAAATTAATTTCATGTTCAAAACCACAATCAATATCATTATTTGGTGCATATTGCAAATCATTACAATAAAAAGTAACAACTGCCTTATCTTTAAATCTGATATATATCGAGTTTTCTGTCTGTTCCTTACAAATCATTGTAGAACTATCTTGTTATTAAGGAGAAAGGCCTCCAATCACCCTTTTTTGGATTTTCAATTGTTCAACAGCAATCTTTATCATTGGCCGATTTATACCGTCTACATTATTGAAGCGTATCGTTTTAATCACCTTAACGTTATCATCTGTAGGTTTCGCTATTTTACGGGCGAGAAAATGACGCGTAAAAAAATTGTCCATGACAGCCAATCGTCCTACATTTAGTTTACGGTATATTTGTGTCTGATTCCCAAGTTGTAGGCCCACAATGCTGACGGGGAACATTTTTTCACAATATCGTCTTTAAATGTCCTTTCATAAAGACCTCTTAGCTGACGATAATTTGTTACATAATTAATAGGGGGTGTAATCCCCGTTTTATTGCTACTATTATCATCACATAGTGAAAAAAGATAGGCTTAATACCATCCGACAACAGAATAAAAACGGATTTCGAACTTGATAGGTTTACTTTTCATCTACGATTTTGCTTTTGTACTTGCCTTGCAACGCATGGTATTCTCGTCTAGTGAAATTACATCAGTAGGTACAGAAATTGACGTTGCGTTCTTCATAAAATGTTGCAGTAGATAACGTGAATGCCATGAAGAGTCGGTAATAGCTACAGAATGATCACAATAAGGGTAACAACGCAGGTTGCCACGTATTTGTTGAAACCGTCTATGAGACATGACTTTCTTAAATTCTTCATTGCCCATAAACATTTATTTATTTCAGTAATTTATCAACTCATTGAATTTATTGAGAGAAGTAGCAATTTAAAGACCTACATACGCATCAATTTCCTCTTCACTTATTGCAGTATTGCCATTCCCTTTTGATATTTCATTTGTCCATCGTCTGGTATAGTCCACATATGAATTGTGCAGGAATAGTCTGTATAATCCTAATTCCTTCCGAGTAGAAAATATTCTTTCTACATATTGGGGTTGCGTTATATATAAATCTGATGATAAAATCGATTTTGAATGTATTCGTTATCACTATACATTTCATCAAATGTGTCCCCATCTACACTGTGATAGTCGAACCCTAAGTCATGAATTTCTTCTACTATGTTACCAGCTTCCCTGAAATTGCACTCAACATTACAATTAATTTCTGCATCTTCATTGATGATAAAATCTGTTGAACGACCATCAGATTGCTCTTCTACGATACTTATTTCTGTAGCCTCCCTGTCATCTGTCACAATACCATTATTTTCATTATGATTGATGATTGCTTCCATGTTTTTCCTGATTTGTGCTGTTGATTGGCATATCAACCTTCGGTTACACCTGGTTGAGAACAAATACTTCTACTGATTTAACTTTTCCTACTAGTTACTTATCTGCGGATGGTTATGGTTAGGGATGACTAAATTTGTGAGAATAGTTTCAGTTTTGTATGCAGTCATTGTTTTCTATGCACATACTTTTTCCTACTTCACTGTGAGGACGCATCTCACAACTGAATACTGTACATCTCAGTTCGTCTGTAGATTTTTTTCCTTTTCTTTTCACAAAAAAATCATCCTTCCACATTTCTCCTTACAAAATTTCTTTTTGGATTTATGAGTTTCTATGACCAGAACGTACTTCAAAATCACTTTTCAGATTTTTACACTAATATCTTCGTTACTATTTTTTGCCTTCTCAGCCAATAGATTTGGCTGAATACAGAATTTTATCCAATCAGCATCCGCCTTACATACCCTTATCTACTAAAATATCGTGTTTACCGCAGTGAATTCAAAAGAGTTAAAATGAAGTATGTATTGAGTTTTTTGTTTTGACTTGATACTTTGTTCGTAAAGTAGTCAGTTATCTTCTTGTATAAATGGTTGTAGTTAGAGTGTCTTTCTCTGTCTCGATGCCCTATATAAGAAGTATTCCACAGATTTTTAGAGGAATAGAAGGATGAGGGCGGTAATACACGAGTGTGGAAGCTCCTACACACGTGGCTATATTTGTCAATACACTTCACTATACACCACTGTACAGTTGCAGCAAGTCACCACTCAGTTCGGGGTTATGCTAAATATAATAAACCAAACAAATTATAATAAACCAAACTAAACCCCTTACTTGTTTTTCAACCCTCCTACTCATTCGTTAATATAAAATAATAATAAAAAGGGTGAAACATCAAGTTTATGTATGACAGGGTCCATTTTTTAGAGAGTGTATGAGTGAAAAGCTCGAAATTGTGGAATTTCACTGTGGCACATGCTATTCTGAATGAATAAGTGTGAAAATTGAAAATATATGAATAAAAAGGGGATGACAAGAATCTGTCGTCGACGGGCGAGTCACATGAAACTTGCACCCTTCAGGGCTTAAGTGTCATCACAGAAGTCAGATCAGGCATACAACTAATTCATACACATACAGTACCCAAATTTCCCTCCATGTTTTCGCCGTTTATAGTACCGTTTGTACCCTTTCCTGAAAGCACGAAGTGGAAAAATGTCCAAAGTCACATGAGGGTCCGCTTTTCATATTGAAAACATCGCGGACTGCACAACTGTAGCAGAAAGTTTTTTGCAGAGGATGTCGCTAACACCCGGAAGCTACCATCACCTCATCGTGCACCGTCGCCAGCACCAGCTCCTGCTTTACCGCCATAGCC
>JAULBU010052905.1:0-12576 GCA_032358235.1 Odonthalia washingtoniensis | reverse complement strand
GAAATATCTAAAGCGATGAGCCAATGAATTGTCGCAAAAACTCACTGTACAACGGAAACTGACTACAGTGGAGGGGGCACTTGAAATTTTAATTTCCACATGCACGTTCCGAGTGTCTGATGAAGTGTTAAATTACGCAATGAACGAATTGTAAAATTATGTGTAGTGCAAACAAAGTATAGAAAAAAAGAAACGGCAAAACATCCTATAGTTCCATTTTCACGTGTTCAATTGTTTGAAAAACAACGAGACGGAACATCCCGTCAAACACGATTGTAACCGCTCCGAACAAGGAGGAAAACGTCCATACGAACTTGAAATGTTTTTAAAAGCAAAATACGTCAAAAATAAGGAACCCTCCAAACCTATATGAAAGGGAAAGCGGCACGTTTTGGAGATGATTTTATTTGTGGACACGAATGTAAGTAATAGAAAATACAAGAAAAGGAAATCAGGAATGATACCGGAAAGGTAAAATAAAAGGATAATCTAACAAAAGATAAGTGAATAATTTAATATTATGTATGATTCAAGGTGTTTTTTTCCTGATCCTTCAAAATCTAACCACCCTGAAAGATATTTCTAAAATATATTATTTTAGAAACGGGAAGATGAGTAAGATATGGTCTGGAAACTAGTGCAACTATGGTACTGCGGGCTGCTGGGGTGAGGATGCGGAAGAGGACTAATAAACGGGACAATTTGAAGTTGCAGAAATACAGCCCGCGGAACGGACAAATCTGAATACGACAGTCGAATATATAAAACAATGGGTTGGGAGGTCGAAGATTCATGTCTTCCAAAATGTAATAGCCAGTAATTCGTATAGGAATCATAGGTAACTAGGCCTTTTCAATATGTTTATACACCGTGGTTTTCTGGATTGTGTCCGGGTGGACGAATACAAATATGGCGAGAAAAAGTCCGTCCGGTGAAGTCTACTTCATAACGTCAGAAGAATTGAATGCGTATGTATGATTAGAAATTGCTGCGTATATTACGAAGTTAAATGATTTTAGAGATTATTGGTTGACAAAAATGTCCTACGGGCAGCATGATTTTCGCAATGTTATGAGCAGAGACAAGTTTTTGTAGATACGTGCGTTATTGCGACTTTATACAACAGATAAACACGAAGAGGCTATATTGGACCCCCTTTGGAATTCATGTGCCATGACGGAACTTTTTTACAAAACTTTGCAACATTTGCCGTTCCAGTTGGGGTGAGTGGCTTGGATGAAAACACAGCCCGCTGCAAAGGGAGGAAATTTTCTCGGAGCTACATGAAGTCGAAGCCTGTTAAATTTGGAATCAGGTACTATCTGGTAGTAGTGTGGAATGTGCCCTATTTTCATTCCATGTGGGATAATAACTCTGGTAATAAGAGCGAAATATCCCAGCCAGTTGCACATTATTTCGAGGGTTGAGGGGGTGTATGAACGAAAATTGGATAGTACTTTGATAAAGAAGGACAGCGCTTCTGCGCTTTGGTGTCTACAGATGGCACATCAGTGTAAAATATATCCAACTGAGTGTGGACGTTTTTTTGTGACAGATAATCTTTTCACACATCACAAGTTAGCCAAACAACTGCTCATAATGACGGATGGGGAAGTGAAAGTGGTCGGTACTGTTCGTGTGAATAGTGTTGATTCTATAAACAGGCCTGCTTTAAAAAAAGCAAATGAAATGCCACAGCGGGCGGAACGAGGGACTTGGCTACTAGTACATGTTTTGGATAAAAGTACAACCAGAAATATAGAGAATAACAAGGCAGAGAAAACGGGGTATGTCTTATTTATGGATAAGAAATTGGTTATATTTTGTACAAACGATCTTGTAGATATCCCACGTTTTGATGTTGAAGAGAAAAGTGAACATACCATAAAATGTGTCCATGAGCTTGCTCCATTGGATAGATGAATAGGGACGGAATAGATGATGAGAACTACATTGCAAGTACCTTGTTGTATTGTTGCATACAATCTGTTCATGAATTCTGTGGATCGATTTCATCAAGTTCGATCCACGAATTGCACGATGAGAAAGGAAAAGTGAGTACCAATGTCTATATTTATGTATCTGTTGGACGCGTCAGTGCAGAATTCATATACTCTACTTAAAATTATAGTGTTAACAGATGAGGTAATTTATACGGTGAGAGATTCTAAGCGTAGGGTTTCGATGCAGTTAGTTGAACCGTATATGGAACTAGGCATGAGACGCTACTCTTTGAAAAATACTATGAGTACAGGAATTGATCGAAGAAATGTTGAAGATAGTGTTCAATGTTAAGATATTGAAAAGCACATGCTGTTTGAAACATCAGACAAAAAACAACGCATTACTATTTGTGCAAGTTGGTGGATTCGGAAATGAAATCTAAATGGACGTCGTACGGTTGTGCGTAGTGTAAAAAAGGGTTTCACGTTAATTTCTTTACGTTCTATCATAGAAGAAAACAAGTTGAAGACAAAATAAAAGATGTATATGGTGCTCTTCTTAATGTTGAGGCGTCACTGCGGACAAAGATTAAAAGAAAGCGCAAAGTGAAATGTGTAACGAATTTACAGAATGCCAAAATACCGTGGCAGTCCAATGACAACACATCTTCTTAATCAAAATTTCCAACGAAAGAGTGACTGAGAGTGACTTGACCCCTCATAATATAGATGGGACTTTGGAATAGATTTAATGATGTTTGAATGAAATGATATTATGTAGTAACCATTACATTGTCGTGTCTTATAAAAGGTTAATATGACTGTTAAGAATTTTCATTTGAATAGGTGACATATTTCATTTATGAAATGTTATAAAAGCATCATTTAGCTCAATATATTGACAAATTTGTTTGAAAACATAACTGCAATTCATTTACATTGACATTATTATCATGCAATGTGGTATGTGTACTTGTACTAAAAGTTACATGTAATTTTGATTGATAGAATATTTTTAAATTGTATCCTTTGGATGTTGATATAGATGATGAAATACCATATCAACGCAGTGGCCAGTTACCTGTGATTGGAGAGGTGGTGTTGAAGGATGTGAAATATTGTTATTGGTGATGGTGAAGATAATGATTCTGCATAAGTTTTGCTGTTATAGACAGCTGTTTCATGGAGGAAAGTTCATAGTGTTGACAATGTTGATAATGATAATGATAATGATTATTAAGAATTTGTTGATAATTCTGATAATTAATTGTGTATTTACAAGTCATGTGTGTAGTTCAGAAGTTGTTTTTGAAAAAAGGAGTCATAACGAAAAAAGCATGGATTGTTTTGATTGATACATCCCTTAAAAACTGGAATGAAAATTGAAGAAGTATGTTCGAAAATTGATAAGGTATTTTGTACGGTAGGAAACGGGCTGACACATTCCGGAAGTGCCAAAACAACATGATTGATTGTTTTTATATGAATAAGACAGTTTGTGCTTGTAAAGACAACATTTCATTGTGTACGATGGTTTCAATGATCACCGGAATTGTTTTCCAATCTACTGCTGTGCGATCAAGCCAATGCATGTGTGTGGTGTCTTGCTGCAACACCAGAAGGAGCTGAATCATGAGAATTTGACGTTACTTCAATAACCTAGGTTGACAATGAAGCAAGATGGGGAAGTACGACGTTGCAGTCCGGTAATGACAATTGCCACAAATAATTTGGTACATATTATTCACATAGCATGCAAATTTTTTACATGCTTCATAATAGTTGACACGTGTTCACGTATGTCCAATGTTAACACAATATTGGGTGGTATTTTGTACAGCGTCGCTTTATGAAGTGTACAGCGGCGTTTTCAATAACATAAAGCGGCTTATAGGAAAATTTTGTGGTTCACGTTACTTTCCATTTTCTACCCTATTCTTTCCGTTTTTTTCGTTTAATTTTTTTCTGTTCACTTTTGACACTTCATCAACAACAAAATCGACTAGTAGCAGACATTGTAAACATTCTTTATCACTACAACCTGCACCATTATTATATTCATACACAGGCCTAGGTTAGTCAAAACAACATCCATTCTCTCCATATCAACACCAACCTCAACAACCACGTATATCACCAGATTCTTCATTAAGACCATAAGTACATCCTTATTCTTCCCTCCACTTTACTTTCTTTTCCATGACCGCGGTCGTATCATTACCATTTATATCATACAAATCTATATCATCATCACCAATTCATCATCTATTCATCATTCTTATTCTTTTATCGAAATATTTTACAATAATAATTCTAATAGTAATATTAGTATTATACTGCGATTATATTCTTCGTCTAATAGTTTTCCATGAAATTCCACTGATATTACTATCAACAATCCGTTCACATCATGTTATCATTCTCCCCAACATTACAAAATATTATATTTAATATTTTACTGATAACATTGTTAATATCAATCATAATATTATTACCATTATTCAATTATTTATATTACCATTTATACTACTGCTAATACCGTAATCACTAATAATATCAATAATATCAATATTTCCATTATAATTAATACTAATAATAGCCATATTTTAAATATTACAACGTAGTGTAATCACTATCACGTTACATATAATAAATCAAATTTTTTTTCTCAGCTTTTCCGCAAATACTGCTATTTCAACTCAATAGTGAAGGATAGAATACATTATTGTCTACTGCTAGTAAGCAACACCCAAACACATCATTACATTGCATCCTACAAAAGAATTAATGTAATGGAAGATATTTCTCATACTCAACAGATTTCACAATATAACTTTCTCAACATACTGTCACACAACTTGATTCGCATTATTACATCGGTTATTGTTTATGTCCATTTCTAATATTTTCTGGACATTTGTATTCACAAATTAAGTACTTCTCCTTAAAGCGCATGTACATGCCTTTTTTTCAGGCCACTCGTGGCTGATCCCCTCCAATGCACAATTTCAGGCGATTATATTTACCAAGTATCCCAAACCGTTCAAATAAGTAGAACTTATACGCCTTCTTCCGAATAACGTTCGCTTCACATGCTTCCGCTTTTCTTCCACTAACATAGTCTCTGTCTTTTCTATCACTCCAGGTTCAATCACTTTCCAGTAACAGGGAGAACTACCGCATACACTACACACAGTCATCATCGTTTCTTCGTTAAATTTATATGGATCAATATCATTTTTTCCCTTTCTTCGTCCTTTTTTACCATTTCTCCACTGTGCTTCGACCCTTTCTTATCTTTTCGTATTACTTTTGCAATACCTTCATATTTATGATTATTTTCTTTATTTCCAGTCTCACATTCATTCCTACCTGCCACTGCATCGTTAGTTTCCGATGAACCTTCACATTCCGACATGTTTTTTGCTTCACTTGCCTTTGTTGACACTGACGCAGTACTATTTCCACCTTCATTTTTCCATGTTCCACAATAAGCTTCGACTATTGAGTTATCAGGTGTATTTACCTGACAGTTAGGTCGCTGTTCAACATATGATTGTGATGCAGTCATAATCACATCTGTCCCTATTTCTTTCACAGTATCAATATTTGATACTTTTTTTATTTCTAGATTATCATCTTCATTCTGACATGCACCATTTCGGTTCTGCAATGACCCCTGCATGGGCAACATTTCTTTTGTACCCTTTACATCATTTGACATTGACGAAGTATGAATACCACCTTCGTCTTCCCACGTCCCACAGGATTCCTCGTCCAATGAGTTGTTACGAGTTTTCGCATTGCGGTCGTATGATTGTGATCCAGGTGCAACATCTACGTTATCGTCCCACGTCCCTTTGAACGTTCCATCTTCGCTGGGGTCTACTCTAATAACGGTTCTTGCAATCAAAAAAGTCATGTTTTTGTAGTTGCGTTCGTAAAATTCCTGAGTTATGACGGTTTTGGATATTTATTTCGTTTCGATTTCATTCCATCGCAACCCTTCACATTCTTATCATTTACACATTCCAGATTGCATGTCATGCTGTAGAGAGCTGTAGTAATCACTTTCACCTATTGGTCAAGAGTGAGGCTCAATTTCAACCAATAGGATCTTGACACGTACACATGAAAAATGAGGCGCCCCCGCAAAGAGGAACTTCCGTTCTCCTCCCGCGTACAGAGCAGGGATCAAACTCCCGATCTGCAAGTTCCTTGAAAACTATGGCACTAACCAGTAGGCCACGTAATATAAAGAGGAAGCAATTAGCATTTTTATATGGGTTCCGTTTTTGTATTCATTTTAATGACACTGCTCCCTTCAGTATTGACTGTGTTTGTGGTGCAGTTTTCATCCTAATTTCATTGTGCTATTACGACGCAATGTTCCACTTCGACGGACGGCGGAAAAGAAGGAGATCATCATTAAACTACAACAGCGTGATTTTTGACATCACAAACATACTCGCTTCAATAAATACCATCTCTCCAAAAGGATAGTCGCCACACATGCACATTGCACTATCACACATTCAGATTTTGATTTTTTGTATTTGTTGCCGTTTCACTACTTTTCAGAATCAAAAATTGGGTTGAAAACTATGTCAATCATTATACATCCTACCCATTTCGCTGCTTTCAAGTACTTATCATGATCAGATTTTTTTTTATTTGTTTACTTTTATGACGTTTTTCTGCTGAGTTGTTTTTTTCTTTAGCTGTCTCGTTAGCTGGTATAAACATCGCTGTCCTAAAAGGGTTAAAATTTTTTTTAATGTTTTTTGTTTTTAAGACATGAAAGGAAATTTTTATCATTGTGAAGGAAAAATTCTCCCTTAACTATAGGGAAAAATCGAGAATAAACGATAAAGCGAATGCGAAGTTGTTTGAAAAAGAAGAGATTTTATGTATGTTAAATTCGTAGTAATAAGTAAATAATTATTGAACGTGAAACATAAAATTTCAGTAAGTAGGACACGTGTAACTTTTTATTAATAAATACCAATGGGGATCAACGACATGAACGTTACCACCAATGTATAATGTACAATTAGAGGATACCAAGAATATGATTGTTTATGGAAAAAAGATGCAATGTATGCAGCTTGTGCAGTTGTGACATTTCTGTACATCAAAATACTGTCATGTACAGCATTTTCTGCAGTTTCTGTACTTTTGAATCTCACGATTGTGTATAACATACACGACCGTGAGATGATAATGGCTCGTAGGTTATCGTAGGTGACAAAAAAATACAAGAAAAGATGATGAGTAATTTTCAAACTCCAGGTGAAACAGTAAATGTAATCTAGGCAATGGGGACTTGAAAATCATGTGTGAACTAATAGTTGATGTGCAACTATGTGATGGAAATAGTATTACGCATTTCAGCATGCTATTATCAAGATTCTAAGAAACGAAGCAGTTTAAATTTTAATATTTCGAGAAGGGAAACAGCTCGAAACGGAGATTAGCACCGAGACGAAGCAAGAGGGTGCGAAACAATTATTAATAGCGTGTGGTTTATTCAGTGAAATAATCTGCTCTGTTGTATTCGGAGATAGCAAAGTGTTAAGTATTGAAGAACTATACAATATAGTGTAACGTAAGCATTTGTGGTTGTGGGCCATTGACGAGTGCGTGAAGCACGTGACACTAAAGGCGCAACCAATTGTGTAATTGGAGCACAACGTATATAGGACAGTACCCTGATTCTGTCAAAGTTCAAGAAGTTACGACAGCTGTAATAGTATTCCATATCTGTTTATGTAATCCATGTATCCTGCAAATGGTAAGCGGCATGTTTTAGAATAAGTACTACATAATAAAATTTAAAAAAATTATGTAGAGCATGTCATGTTGAACGTTATTCTACATAGAAAAAATGAGTTTTCAAAAATTAATTTTCTCTTTTCACTAACCTTTCTTTCTTATTCTGGATGTTTTCATAACTATGTCGACGGATATGGATAACAGAACTATAAAAATTTTTAACGATGGATTGGATATTGATTTTAAATGGAATGATATATTCATTGCATCTGAAAAGGCATGAAAAAAAAATTTTAATGAAAATGCAAGATTATTATTATCTTCTGCAAAAATAACAAGATTTTCATTCAAAAAAATCCCAAAAGGGTTGAACAAGTATAAGTGTTTCAGACACCTACCAATAAAATGCAAGACATCACTCTTAAAATTGATGGATGCATGCACAAAAAAGCTAGCATCAGTAATACTTCCCAATGATAGCAATGGGCTATATGAAGAATATCACAAATCTCAAACGATTGTAAACCGTATTGTCAATGGCATGGTATTAGCATTAAAAAATGCCAAAGAAGGCAGCATTGAAAGGAGAGTAATAAGAGAATGTTTATTTGCAAACTTGTCAGGGGTCGAATTGCCGAAAATAATTGGAGCCAGTGAAGAAAACATGTATTCTGATGACGTCGAATACCAAATGGATGGGTCTTTGAACAGCCCCATTCATGGCAAGGAAAGTGAATGTAAAGACTCATGTGATGTAAGCAGCAAGAGTGTAGAAGACACAGATTTTACGACTAAGTCAGTAACTAGTGGTGGTTTCAAATCTGGACGCAAACTTGCAAGAGATGACTGGTTAGATATTTTAAATGAAGGGAAAATACATAAACAAAGATTCGACAGATTATATTTTGCAGATTGTGAAATAAAGCAAGCTGTAATGTTTATATTACTAACGGACAATGTACAAACATTGTCTTGGAGAACGAAACGAGTGAGGTGTGACGGATATAGTAAGAAAATACCAGCTGTTGTGCGCAAAATGTCAACAGAGGCGTTGTGGCGTAAATATTACCTTGAAGAAAATGTTATAGCTGATACACGAAAGATTGGGAGAACATTGTTTATTGATGTTGTAAAAGAGATAACAAAGGGGGGGATGAAGCCACAGGAATGTGTTGACTACATTTTGAATGGTTTGGTAAATGAAAATATGAGAAATATACCTGAAATGGTGGAGGAGGTGAAGGAAAATGAAAAACGGAATCAAATTATAAAAAACTTACAAGGAGTTGGAGAAGTTCTAAAATACAACTTCATAACACACATAAGTGAGATAGATGATGATCCACTGTGTGGCATCAATTACGCAATATACATGAAGTAAATGATATACAAAGAAAAAGTAGTACAGAATTTTTAGCAACATTCAGAGTTATTGACAACATCTACTGTAGCGTTGATAGCTGGACTGATAATATAGAAATGGTCTTGGATGATGGCAAACAAAAATATGGTTATATATGGCGCACGCAGATAGAATGTGCGTACAAAACAAAAGGATCGGAGAAATTATGACCAATATAAAAATGAGGATGAAGGTACAAGTTGTGTTCTTTTTATGGACAATAAAATGAAACTAGAACCATTAAGACACAGGGAATCTACCGCTCAGTTTTTTGGGAAACGTGGGATGTATTCGCATGGTACTGGTGTTTTCTACAGGCCAACAGTGGAGGAAGAAAACGCGGATAAAAAATTGAAAGATAATATACTACATGCAAAGAAAATGAGTCCGAAAAGAGGGAGAAAAAGGAAGGTGACTAATATACGTGAAAGGTGCAATTCAGAAGGTAATGGTAACCAAACGAAAGATGAATTATCAATGTTTTTCATTGATAATGTTGTACAGAATGACACTACACAAGATTGTGTGGAAACAGTATCAATTCTTGAAGCAGTATTGTTTCGAGTTAGAAAAGAGTTAAGTAACTGTGGTGAAGTATGTATTGTAACGGATAATGCGAGATGCTATAAAAACGATATATTTTGTGCAATAGAAATTCAGGTATGTGAATGGAAACTATTTCAATTAATGGGTATGGTACACCCCGCAGCACAACATGGCAAAAATATGGTTGTTGCCCACTTTACAATAGCAAAGAGACAGATTTGAAAATTTGTTACAGAAAAATGTTAGATGTGATTGTTCCGGAGGATGTCGTTGAGGCGTTAATATCATATTAATGCCTCAACGACATCTGTATTTATCAGTCCAACTTCATATGATATGACGTTGAACTGATAAATACAGGTGTGTATCTTGTTTCGATAAATCGTAACTACAATGTTCTAAACCAGTGGATGTTGGCCAAAGTAACTAAGCAAATAGTCCCACTTGGCAAGATTTCTGATATCATGCTCTTTAAGAAAGACAGAAAAATATATGATGGACGAAGCTACGAACACTATGGTGGTGAATATAGAAAAATGAAATACTGTCCATATCAAACAGTATACACAGACAGTAGCAATGAAATAGCAACTAACATTGTGAAACCGAGCGAGTAACACGGGTAAATGCCGACGAAATTAACAGATGCGGTGGTGCTATAGGAGAGTAAAATGTGATTGAGAAAATTGGTAATTTCCTAGATAGTTTACAAAGTAATGTTAACAGTACAAGCGAAAATGTTATGAGAAGGCAAGGAGAGGGTCGTTTGTGTATTGAAAACAAAGAACCAATTTTTACTGGAATTTAAACTGGTGTGACTATTCTGTGCATGAATGAAATTCACATATGGGAAAGAGCGGTTTATATAGATAAACTAAGTGCAGCAGAAGATGCAACTGCTGAAATAGAATATTACGTAGGACTAATATATGAAAATGGAAGCTATAGCAATTGTTATGTACAGGATAGAAATGTGGATGACATCCATCCAGATTCAGGTTGGAATGAGGAAGAGGGGTATAATATAATAACATCAAAAGAAGTTGCTGGCCAAATTGAAGGAAATACTGCACGTACAAGCGAGAAACAAAACGAAGAAGAAATTTATTTGAAACAAGTATTTAGTTGTAAAAATTGTTTAAAAAAATACAGTAACAAAGAACGTTATGACTCTCATGTAGCGGGTTGTCACTATACTGTTGAAGACATGTAAACGCTTAGTCGCGCTGTTAAAATTGCAAGTGAATCCATCTATAAAGAGGGAGTGCAATTACTATATACAAGAGCTGACATTAATCCTATGTTAGCGGAAGTTACTGTAGATGTGTACATACATAACTTTGTGTTACATGGTGGATGGGCATGTAGAACAAGGAAAGGGGAAGATATGGGCTCAAACGTTTCAAGTTACGACGAGGAAATAAAACATGGGTTCTATATTGGCAATACAGCCTGGTCGTAAGATGATTCCAGCAATTATGCGCAATGAAATAAGATCAAGTCATCCAACAGATTATCTAATACCTACAGAACAACATAGAACAACATATCAGTAATCGTATATCTACTTTCTACGTCATAAGAAGAAAAACTCAGTGAAAGAAGGTGAAGCAGCGTTGTAAAGTAGGTATAATATCTTAGATAAAAGAATGGTTGTTGGCAATGATATGAGAATAGCGGAAAATGTTTCTTTTCATCCACCTGTAGTAGTTCCTATGTTAACAGATAAAAGTATAATGCGAGACGGTAGTAGTGTCGATAATATTCACAACGACGGTAGAAAGCAAATGATGAATTCTTACTCAAAATGTATTGTCGATTTGGTAACTGACAACACTAATATCGCACCACTTCATTTCACAAAGAAACTAATTTAAATGTTTAACTTAGATGCTACAAATCTCCCATCCGGTTTCCCATTAGTTTCGCAAATTAGAAACAAAGTTGGAAACACTAAGCAAAGAATTAAACGTAATCAACTTGCTTCCCTTCATTTGTAGGGATTAGATATATAAAGTAAATTTTTAAACGCTGCTTATTGTGCAAAATATTTTTACAGGAAATGAATCCGGGAAGAATTTTGGTCATGGATTTTTCTATTTAGTATGATGACAATTACTCGAATTAATTAATTTTTTTGTTTTATATCAAATGAAAATATGTTGATTATATACGTCATTATTTATGTCATAGTATTCTACAATTAATGTTCGGACAGTATTAGAATGTGCGATAAACAAATAATGTTCCTTTCATTAACTTTCTAGGTATAAGTAGTTACAGGGTTCGCATATGTTAAGTAATATCAATAATTTTTAACATACCTTTAGGTCGGAAGGTAAACGTGACAATGTGACAAAATTGCATCAACTTTTCTTTGTATATAGAGGGCCGCAATCATTTGCTTCATATCCCATTATACTAAGTGAAATATTAGAAATTATTCTGTAAAATTTTGATTATTATCTTGTGTGTTTTCATATTCTTTTTTCAATAACTACGCAGCAGATTTTCTATTATTCCTATTTGATATATGTTATAAACATCTTTATTTTTTATCATACCAATTTTTATTAAAAATTATTGTGAAAATTAATAAAACAATAATACAGTTGAAATATCAATCAGAATAAGTTTTATGTTATCAATAGCGGTGGAGTTAATATCTGTTTTATTAGATTTTTATTACCTGTATAAGGTACTTTTTCAGTTATAATGTTCTGTTTATGATAGTTATTAATCTATTATCATCATTATATAAATTATTACAGATGCTTTTCAAAACGTATCAGTTCTCAAAATATACAGGGTGTCCGAAAAGTCTTTGAGCGACTTGAAAAATTAATCCAGAAGAGTTCTCTTTATCTTTCGGGGGTTTCAATACGTATTATAATAGATGTACTCAAGAAG
>JAULBU010052894.1:0-12577 GCA_032358235.1 Odonthalia washingtoniensis | reverse complement strand
CTGTATTTTATGCATGCTCCTCAAATATTATCGTAGCCTACGTCAATTGCGCAGCCACGTTATTTGAGGCTTTTGCACAATTAACGTAGACCACGTTGTTTCCAACCACTGAGAATGTTAGAGTATCCAATGAAAACAAAACGCTTTAATTGTACTGTACACACTTCTTAATCACTGTCAGATTCAGTCTTATCGGCTATATGTGTCGCTGTGTGCTGAATTTTCGTTTTAAATTTGAACATTCAAATATTTAACTTTTGCTGGGTGTTCGTTTTAAATTTGAACATTCAAATATTCAACTTTTCATACTCAAATCGGGCAGTTTCTCCCTGCACCCTAATGCAGCAGAGAGGTGAAGCGGCACAACAATTGGCGTGAGTGCCGTCGATTGGGTACAGTCTCGCAAAAATTGTCATGGGCTACGTTATTTGTGCAGCCATCTTAATTTCGGCACCTATTCTAATTACGGTAATCGATGTAGTCAACAATATATGGCCCTCACATTTCACATCATTAGAGTTCTCATCCTGATCCTCCATTAGCAAACTTACTACCTCAACCTTGATAACAAGATTTTAGTCCCATTTCGGTGCAATCAGAATCGTAACATTTCGTAATACCTCATCACCTTCGCACAACTTTTCTTGTTTAATTTTCCCCTGCTTTTCATGTCATTATATATGTATGATGACATACATATGTAAATTATCAAAAGAACGCACAAACATAGAATAAATTAGTTTTGTTAGTATTTTAGTAGATTTTCACATCGCTATAACATACTTCCAAGTTGCTGTTGTCGAATCAAAACTTCACCGACATGTTTTCGCATTTTTCGTTTCTTTTTCAACTCGATTTTGGCATAAAAAGAAACGACGACGACGACGTATGTCGGTTCTAGATGGGAAGTCTGCCTATAAAAAGATAAGTAAAACCAACTTTCACCTACTTTAGTTCTCAGCTACCCCTCATTTATTACATCTGAATGCAATAAAATTAAACTATACTCATTAAAAGACCTGTTTTCGACACCTATGACATTCCGACACTCTGAGGCTGCACCACGTACTAATTTCTCTTCATTTCATTGTAACATGTGAGGCAGGTACTCAATCTTTCTAATCTTGCCACTGAACCTGCCTCACTCCGCGTCACATGATATATATAAAAACCGTACAAAATCCTTTTTGTGACATACTTTTCATTCGTGACAATCACCCATACCACCATATTGCTGTTCTTTTCCCTTTCTTTCTATTTCGTTCACGTAATTATAAGCATACCGAACATGGACCCCTAGAAACACTAAAATGTGCAGAGTATCGATAACACCTTCCTCTTTCGTATCACATCATCAGTTAATCCCAAAAATCTGACAGTCATATGAAAAAATGAAAATATTTTCAACTTTTCTATTTTGTATCTATTTATTCCGTTCTATGACTGCATTTCAGACCATTTCCGTTCTATGAAGACATTGGCGCATGGCGTGAAGAAAGTGACACGCAATGTTGGAAGTAGGTGAAAAGTTTGATGGACGAAGGAAGAACAGGAAGTTTTCTCGGAGGGGATAAGTAAAAGCAGGCATACAGAGCGATATGTTGTACTTGGGAATAATATGGTCTTGTTCTCGATTTTGAGCCTTTCCCCTAAGGGTAATCAATGACGGAAAATCAATCGCAAACAGAAAGCGAAAGTGGTTAATATTAAGGGTTAGTCGCTGCCGTTCAAATCGCTGTCTCTATCTAGGTGTTGTTCTACTCAGAACTTCTCCGAATTCGCTAATGTCCTTCGCTAGCTCAATACTCGGCAATAGGATAAGTTACAAATACACCCGTGTCTATCTCCTGAGTCACGGTCGCTCCGCTATAAATCATGCTGATCCTTTTTCTCAGATCCAACATTTTATCTCACTTCACTCGTTTATTAATACGATCAAGTTTCTCAATTCGAACTGTTGACAGTATTTCCTTTTCAATTATATATTCTAAATTTGATACTCCAAAATTTTCTTTCCACTGTCGGTGATCGGTGACACTGTAATTCGTAATTTATATTTCAAATTTTACATCCGTCAGGTCATAACACTTTCGCCATGGTCTGGTCTCATTCCAGAACATTATGAATTTTCACCTGTGGACTGTTATGGAAAGCGTAAAAACAAGGGGGTGACGTACGAAGTAAGTATCGTAGAAAGAGATCGACTAAAGAGTAGCGGTAGCAGAGAACTGAGATGTCACCGTAGCGTAAATTCAGGAAGTAGAACTTTATTCGGAAACTCGATGACTCTTCGGCTGAGACGAGAACTTCGCCACAGTGAGAGTATAAGTAGACAAAAACGGGGAAACATAAACAACCGATGCCATTACCTGGCATCTAAGAATATATCAGCAAGGTCAAGAGTAGATAAGTATGATGATAGATATCATGTATATATATACATTGACAACAGAACAGAACGGAACGTTTCTGTGTGATACAACAAGACATAAAGATAAAAGTAACAATCTAGTGTGGATTAAATCTTGCAATATCCAAGTGGTTATTTTCCCAAGTGGAAAATCCCCATAGTAAAAGAACAATATAATTACAATTAATTAATTCGACTTCACAAAACATCACAAAGGCTTCCAAACAAAAAGTAAAGACTTGAAATATGTCGTGAAGTTCATTCCATATTTCATGTCTATATGTTTTATAACCATGCAAAATTCATAACTGTATTATTCCTTTTCTTTTTGATGTACAGCTGATACTAAGTTCTGCAAAATAATCCCGTAGCATGAATGCGATATCTTCCTTTATATGTCCGACTGGCATCCATATGCATTCCTAATCGCCAAAATCTCTGTACTTTACTTTCACGTGTACTTCTCCGTAGATTGCTTTGATACCTTCGAAGTTCTCGAAGACACATTTTTCGCCTTCCTGATATTTCAAATGTTTCGATGCTTCTTCTGTTATTTCGAAATCCTTGTTCCTAAAAATTTTAATTCTTGAACCATGAACTACGCTCATTTTCCTGATAACATACCCTCGAGTTCAAATAGGTAGTTAGAGACCACCTGAGATGTTTTCTGTAGCCCTACCCATTTTAGCATCATTTTGTTGTGTACGTTATTTACAGCTATCTCTCGAAGTACAACATCGCCCATGTCGAAATTCACTTCCTTGGCTCCAGTACGCGAATTGAACAAGCGGAAACTTCCGTTCCTTGTATGTGCTACTCGATTCCCAGAATCTTTGTGTGGATTTCTTCTAGTGATTTGGCCAATATTTCTACTTCCATTAATCGTTTTGCACTAAACATTTCGATTTTCAGCAAATCGTACTCCCCATTTATGTTTCTTGTTATGAGGAACAATGCATTTAGTTTGTCCTGCCCTGTAAATACATTCATGAGGTCCGGCCACCCAGTTCTGTATTGTTGAGCGCGGCTTGAACAAGGTGGATTGCAAGGGGCCATGCAGTGATTGCTAGTTTGAATTCCAATAATAAGCTCTTATAACTCTTTTCATTTCGCTATTTACGACTGCTACAGTTCCGTTTTACCAGGGGCAGTATGAAAGTGTAAATTGATGTGTACATTTTAACCTTTCTTTCAACTTCTTCATAGCAGTGTTTTTAAAATATGTACTTTGGTCAGAGAACCAGGTCCATGCTATGCCAAAGCCTCCAAACCAATCCAGTAATGCGTCTGCGGCTGTGTGTGAGTCGGCTTTCATGCATACGTATAACCATGTATAAGAACTTAAATCATCCTTCATTACCAACACAAACTTCTCCCCTTCTTCGCTTTTCATTATATGACAAAAATCAAAATGAATAACCTCGTTGGCTTTCATTCCATGAATTGAATGTCCCATCAGTCTCATTGTCCTTTATTTAAAATCAGCGAACAGAAAATGGAGGCAGAAGTCACAAAAAAAACTGATCTGCTCTGTCATTCCTGTTCAATAATATTCTGTTGCTATATGTGTAAGATGGTAGTTGTCTTTGCACGGTGACCAGCCATTCCTGCATGTGCAGCTGTTAATATTCGAATAATAAGGTCTGTCTCGCCTTCCGGTATCCATACCTTTTCCATTTACCGTTATGATTCCATGCAGTAGGACGACGTTCGCTGGATTTTTATGGCTTTCCTGTGCCTGTATCTTCTAAATTTGTGCATGTTTTGGCCAATCGCAACCGTTTATATCCATATTAATTGAGTCAGTTTTCAGTACTGCTAATTTAATTCTTGCTTCAGCCCTCCGGGTTGATCCGCCCATCTAGTCACGAGGTCGGCCCAAAGATTCCTGTATTCGTCCATGAATTATATTACATAACTAAATGACAATACTTTTAACGCCCACCTCATGAGTTTTTGGGCAACTTGACGATTCGACCCCGGCTGAGTACCTTTTGGGTTAAAAATATATATTAATTTTGCGTGATCCGTAAATATGTGCGTTTCGCGAGCAGAAGTTAAAAAATGTAATCGCACCATTTATTTGACTACCGTGAACGTCTCTTTCTCAACAATACACCATCACGTATAGTGTCCATTTAAAGATCCAGATAGGAATGCTAGCGGCTTGCGGTCCTTGTCGTCTATTTTTGAACTTCCCTTTCCATTTTTCGTCTGTGTCAGCACTGATGCCCAGTGTGTCTTCGATGCGTCGGTAAACAAACAAATGCCGTATTCCTCTAGGTGTGAAAGTTTTACTGACTTGGTTATTCGTGCTTTGATTAGTTCCAATGTGGAAGTATGGCTGTCCTCCCATAACAATGTCAGTACCACCTTCGATACGGCCTTTTTGGTCCGGTTCCTACCTGTTTATAGCATGCTTCCAGTAAGTTTTGTAATGGAACGATGAGGGTTGCATAGTTTGGTATTTAATTTCGCGTACAGTCTACCACACACGTAAATTTTTTCAGATCGCCACCGGTGTGCGTATTTTCCATATTTTGTAATAATTTGATATGACGAGGATCGAACAGTATTTCACATTTATTAATTAATCTTCCACAAAAATGTACATTTGATTTGTAAATTTCTAATTTTTAGGTGTGAATTTTGAAATTGAATTGTTCGCAGATGTTGAAAAATAATTGATTAATTGTGCCAATTTTTCTCGTCGGCCGCATGAAGTAAAAAATCATCTAACCATTCAATCATCGCATCTGTGAATTCCAGGAATGCTTCTGATGTAACTAACTGAAAGTGGTGTGTTGCGTCCGTTGATCCCTGCCAAATTCTGTTAGGGTTGACTGTTCCTACCGCGGTCTTTATAGACATTACTTCCTGCGATTCAATTGCCAGAGGTATTTGACAATAAGCGTGGCGCATATCAATTTTTGAAAAAACCGAACTTTTACAGATTGATCTACATGCATTTTGAAGGTCGGGCATAACCGAAGCTATTGCTCCTGTCAGATTTTTTATGTCCCGTAGGTAACACGGTGAATCTTAATGTATCCAATCCTGGTTTGGGTACGACCAAATCGTGGCTCATCAATTTTGATGTGTGCTTCCTTCGTACTGCTCCAATGTTTTTTAACGATCTAATGGTTGTAATAATGAACTCGCGTTGTCTAGGTGCGTATTTTCGTTGTGACATTTTGTATGTTACAATATTTTGATTAAGTGATGCGGAATATGGTTGAACTTTGGCAGGTAGGTCAGTTCCCAACTAGATACATAATACGACGCGTTATTCCTTCATCATCTTTCTCATTTCTTCAACTCCTCCAATACTCATTCCTTCATTTCTCGCATGTCTACATGCACTGTCTAATGCTTAATATATTTCCTCTTTTGAGTCTGTCCCCATATTAGAGACAGCCGACATCAATTGTTAAACTGGATCTTCATCTGCTTCATCATACCAAATACTCTGATATTCTGCTACTGTTGCTAGCTTTTGCTTACTGGTCAGAGCTTCCCATTCTTCCCGATTCGTTTAGTTCCGTTCTCATTCCTTCCTCGACATCAATTTCTCTACAGTCTGTGTACTCTTTTTGTAGTGTCTTGTCAAAGTCGAAATCGATGCACTTCAGTAATGGTCTGCCTAGTATCACATCTTTCATATCTTGGTAGATCACCCAAAACCGTACATTACGAAGGGAAATTAGTCCACATTTAACAGCGACCCTGATATCTATTTGAATTCTTGGGGACGCCGTGAATGATATTGTCGATGGCAATGTTATTTCTGCCCAAAGCATAATTGGTACGTCGAATGTCTCTTCTTCTATACGCGCTTATCTGTTTATCATTACTGGAAGCAACATCTTCGGCAGTATTGAGTAATCTGCACCGTAATCTCCCATACTACTGTAAGTGGCCCCGCCAGGAAACTGTAATCTGCAGGTCCCATCTTTATTATTCATTGATTTGAATGATTATTCGACGTACTCATTTTGTCTCCTCTTCTTGCTTCTGTATTCTTCTAGAAGTTTATTTTTCGTTTCTTCATCAGTAATTCACATCTTCATACAGGATTAAAATCATTTCATTTTGGGTTTATATAGGGTTGTGACCGTTTCCGTTTTTCAAAAGGCTTTTTGACTTTTTCAAAATCCACTTTGTTGTACCTATGTGGCGTATCCGTCGTTGTCGGTACGTCTCGTCTGAACGTCCTTGAACTGAAACTTTGTGAGTTTTTTAATTTGAGTGTGGTACCTTCTTTTTCCCGATCTCTCCGCAGCCGCCGAGCGCTTAATTGTATAGTAAGCGGCCGGCGGCCTTTATTTAATGGCTTCCTTGATATGCTCAAAATCCTTTGGCCTTCTTGTCGAATGTTTAATTACCTGTGCTGACGTTGTGTACGCTCCATTACGTCTTTATATAGGTCCAATCGGTTCCACGCTGATTGGTGTATCACCAACTATCCCTGGTTTCGCGGCTAACAGCTGGTCGTGAATATCAGGAGATGCGACGACAACCTGCTTTTATGCAAGTCTTGCGATCTTCAGGGCGCGACGGTCTCTACCTGGTTAACATTGTATGGTGCACGGTAAGATTAACTATGTTGATGCAGTTACGCTTCGATTTTGTTTACTTAATTCTTACCTACTCTTTCTCCAAGTTAAATCTAGAAGAATCGAGTAAGAATAAATACATGCAAATGCAAAGAGTCGACGGATTTTCTGGATGTATTACACGTGTAGTGTCTCCTTTCTCAGTTGCCACCTCTGGTGGCATTAATTCATTAACATCGTCATCGCGCGTAAAACTGCAGTAGCGCAAGCTTACTGTAGGTCATTTGGCCACCGCAGAAAAGTACCTCTTTTCATAAGTGAACATACCTCTTAAGAATCAAATTATGGAGTCCACGTATAAGTGTCCAACGTGTAACAATTCCCTGGATGGGTGTCCCAATACAGTGTGAACGCTTGGGTTTAGTTGTCGTAAATGTGATTTCACGTAAAAGGTGTCAATTACCTCTTTAAGTGTGGGTTCCCCTGTTTGGTGTCCTTTCCACCTACCGCCACCTAGCCTGTTGATAAGTTCAGGTTGCAAACGAACATCACGACTCATATCTGGACAGTTATCAAGGGGATACCTGCAAATCGGTTCATTGAAAGAACCACTGAAGTTACACAGCTATTTATATGCATAGCAATGGTCGGCAGATGATACACCGTATGTCTTGTATTCATGAGATGACCTAAAACGAATACGTAAAGAGTTCGGCAACCCTTTCTTCAAGGCTACCTACAACCTATTGAGGAGAGACAAAATTGATGGGTTACAGAATGGGATAATAAGAGAGATACAGAAGATAATAGACGACTGTAAAATTTGTCAGCAGAACTCAAAGGCAACAAGAAGATTTAGACTTACAGTAGGTATTGATAAATTCCAATTCAACCATCTGGTCATCATCAATACCTTTTTTATCGATGCACGCCCAGTACTTCACATGGTAGATGAATCGACCCACTTCCCAGCAGTATTTTCTCAAAAAATCAGACAGCAGGAGAAGTTTGGAAAAGCATTCAAAGGCTTTGGATACACATATACTTAGGTCCACCAGAATTCCTGTCCGTCGGTCAAGGCCTGGCATACATTTCTGTCGAAATGAGGAGCAACAAGGAAGCCTATGGTATCAATCTTGAGGAATCCCCGATAGAGATTCCCGGCTCTACCGGACTAGTTTAGCAATATCACGCCCCATTGCGCACCGAATATACTAAACCCAGACATACCTTAGCAAAGGAGGAGGTGAATGATGAAGAATGTCTGCAGATGGCTGTGTACGCCACGAATACGACCATGTTACCAGACGGTTTATGTCATATGGTTCTCGTGTTTGGTGCACTTCCAAGACCCGCGGAAACGGACCCATCACCTAACCAGATCCAAAGACAAATAGCAATTGAAGACGCGTAACGAACAGTCCTACAATAACAGGCTAAGAGGAAAAGTTTCTTGTAATACGACATCCCATAAGTGCAAAAGTACAGGTACAATCATCACGTAGTAGGGAGCTACCATAAGTATCACTGGCACTCGTATACCGTTCTACTATCAACAAATGGAAAGACCAATTCCGTTATATTTCAAGTGGAGGGGAAACTGTAGTAGTGAAATTGAAAAGATAAATACGCGTCTTCCGAAGCACCTGCGTATAGCCGAACGATAATGCAATATCACTACATTATCAAGGAGGGCCATCAGATGATGATTTGAGACTGATGATGGATGATGAAGACGAGCTGGATCTTGGAACAGAGGTTCGAAAGGTGAAAGTTAAAAAGGGTTCTACAGAGGAGAAGGAATTCATGGACTCGAGGAAAAAAGAGCTTCTCGGTCTGTTGAAGGATTGAACTTTCATCCCAATGCATGAATCCGACATTATGAGATCACAACTCATTTTTGGTAGTAGATTCATCGACGAGTTGAGAAGAGTTGGTGACTGATTAAAGAATAAAAGTAGACTAGTCGCGCAAAATTATTTTGATGACGACGCCTAATACCTCAAAACAAACGGCTTAAGCGTTCAACGATTTTCCCAAATAATATCCTTGTCACTGGATGTCTCATTACCAAGATTGAAATTATGTACCCGCGATTTCACGCAGGCATATTTCCAATCTCACAAAAATTTTGAAATATACGTATACATTCGAGCACCCCGGAACTCGGACTACCGCCTGGGTTCATTCAAAAAGTAGTTAAGCCACTATATGGGATACCGGAGGCAGGTCTCCATTGGTATCTCACATACCTCACTCATCATTTTGACAAGCTGGGAATGAAAAGAACAATCTCAGACCCATTTTTGCTACTAAAACGAAAAATTCACAACTCTTTGGACTCCTTCTCTTTCAGGTTAATGATTCGCTCGAATTGGGTACAACAGACTTCCTGGATCTAGAAGAAACTTCGTCTATGGTCTTTCGATGTACATCAAAAACTTTGATTACTAGAAAAACAATATCCCTCAATGGAATAATTATATTACACAATCATAATAAGACTTATACCATATCACAATTAGGTGAAATAGATAACCTCAGCATCACCGAAACACAAAAATCGTTCAGCAGCCAACGGGAATCAGCACAATACATTGGCTTCAACACGAGGCCTGATATATGCGCCCCAGTACAGCTGATTACACCAGGCAATACTCCTCCAACAACATCTGAATTCAAATATCTAACCAAAGCCATCAAATTTCTCAGAAAAACGAAATCACAATATCTAAAGTACGTACCGTTAAATATCCACTCAGCAAGAATCGTGCTTTTGACCGACGCGTCCTTCGCGAATCTGGAGGGTATGAACAGTCAGTTAGGATATGTAATCCTCATGGTGGACAAGAAAGACCGTTGTAACGTTCTCCATTACGGCAGTAACTGTTGCCAGAGAATGACACGAAGCTTGATTGAAACCATAGGCCAAGACTTGGTTCTTGGATTTGATATTTATTTTCTGATTAAAGACTTGGTGCAAGGGATAATGGGCAGGAGGATGAGAATTGAAGCGATGATAGATAGCAGTAACGACTTCAATGTCGTGGAAAAGAACTGGAATACGGACAAGCGACGCCTCCATATCGATATATTAGCACTCAGGCAAAGTAAAGACCTTGGCGAATTAGACCGCATCTCCTGGATACCCGTTACAAACAACCCTGCAGACTAGTTCAAGAAACCGGTACTTACGAAATAATCACAAATATAATCCATCATGGAAACGAATACATTCAAGTTGAAACCCCAAGGTTGGGCATATCTGCACGAGAGAAAAAGCACGGAGTGCAGATGTGTCTAACATCGAGCGCTTCATTCGTGCAAATAAACTGGGGATGACTGAGGAGAGATGAAGGTGAAAAGAGACATGGGACGACTGTGAAGTGGAACACAAAATGACAGTGAAGTGCGACGGAGGATGACGGTAAAGTGCGACGGAGGGGACGAAGTAGTGCGATAGAGGATTATCGAAAAAGATGATGGGGAAGTGCGAATAGGGGATTACTGAAAGGAATGATAGATAACAGCAGAGGATGACGGCTAGAAGAGAAAAATGAGGCTTGAAGCAGAAGATAATTCTTGAAGGAGAAGAGTAACGTCCCAAGCAGACGACGACGAAGCGGAGGTACACGAAGAAGAGGAACAAAAAAACAGGACACAACGAGAGGTAATAAGAGTAACTGGTAGTATACGCTGCGATTGTCAGTTTCTCAGGAAATGGGACATGTCCGAGGTATTTCAACTGGTGCTGGAGAATGCGCACTTACGGAGATTCAGAGATATGCCTGCATTTTGCAAAAGTTCAAGGACCTTATCAACATGTTTTAAATGACTTTCCACGGATTTCGAAAATTTGATGGCGTCGTCCAAGTACACCAAGGAAGTTTTCCAACGAGCGCTGGTGAGGATTATTTCCGACGTGCGCTGGAAGGTGGTTGGCGCGTTCCGAAGTCCAAATGGCACCAGTGTGTAACGAAACGCGCCGCAGTGGAAGGTTAAGTTATATTTTTCCTTATCTTGTGGGTCTACGGGAATCTGCCGATATCTGATATTGGCATCGACGGTAGTGAATTCTGTTGCTTCGCCAAGGCTATCGATGCAGTTGTTCATACATATAATGGGTACGTATCAGGGATGGTGGCATTATTTATACTCGGGTGATCGAAACAAAATTAAAGCGTCCCATCCTATTTGGATGCTAACACGGTAAGACTTGCCCATTCTATTTGAGCTGGTCCGATGAACCCGCGTCAAGTTGGGATTAGATGTGTTACTCTAGGACGGCCTGGGATTTCAGGCCAGATCTGTACGGTTTCTAATGGATCGGTCGCCTGTTTGGTTTCAATACGATACGAGGAACGGTCGCCTTAATTCCCTCCAGGCGACCGTTCTACATGGATTGACGAGTATCCAACATGAAAAGGATGCGTTCTCGGAGGAAGGGGTCGTAGACGATTGTGATGTCGACAGTGTCACGCCAGTCGGGCCTGGTTTTGGGATTGAGTGAAGGAGATGAGTCGACAGAGTCAACAATTGGGACTTCCACCGTTTTAACCTTGGAAAACTCGTCTTTTATTGGAAGAATCAAGATGTTGGTGGGGTCGCTCGTCGACTCGGTTTGCACGTCTTGGACAACGTTGGTTGGCCAGGACATGGATGTTGAGATATAACTTGCGCCGCGTTCATCGAGGGAAATGAGGATGGTTGTGTGACGCACCGTGTATACAAAGTTCATATCTTTCGATGTGGGGTGCCGGTGAAATTGGTGTGGAGGATCCAGAAGGGTTATTATCGGTTGAACTCGTGCGTTCCATTGTTGACGTGGAGACCCGTTCGCGTGAATAAGGAATGATTCGGCTCGATAGGAATCGTGCCACTAATCCCTGTGATTACGCGAACGTACGCCTTAGACATTTTAGGAATCGTCATTGATTTGAATATTCGGATGGGGGTCCTTATTGGGGAAGTGATACAGAAGCGGAAATAGAGGGGCCCTGCACCGTACCATCGTCGTCTGTGAAAGCCTTGTTATGTCCCAATATCGAAATTGTGCCCCGTAATAATTCGACAATGCCGTCGATGTACCGAATGGCGTACAAGAATCGTGATAGGAACATAGCTCCTATCATAACATCGAAGATCAAGGCAGCGGATTGTTGCGAGTCATAAATGACGAGATGTTTGGAACGGAGTCATTCGTAGTTGAAGAAAAGTTTCAAAAGCGATGAACAGCATAAGGCCAGGTAGCGCAGAGTGGAGACATTTTCGCCCAACGTCCGTGGTGGACGTGATAATCATAGAGAGGCTGTGCCTATTCCGAAAGTATGAAGCGAGGTGGTGAACTGCTGCACCTTCGCTGATCCAATGAGCCTTAAATTCATCGACCAGTTCCTATAGGAAGGAGAATACAAGCATGAAGTCGGAGCCGGTGAAAGTTCTGGTAGACGGGAAACGAGAATCAATGGTATGTTTCAAAAAATGGAGCAGCTTATACTCCCGTTTAATCATTACGGTGCACCTATTATCGAGCCAGTAGGTTCGATATTCAACGAGTATATGAAAGGCCTCCACCATAGTCGTAAGCGGTGCAAGGATTGGGGCATAACTA
>JAULBU010052883.1:0-12577 GCA_032358235.1 Odonthalia washingtoniensis | reverse complement strand
ACCCCACCGGATATCCATCTATCGCAGTTGTTGGGACCGGCAAACTACGAAAAACCTACACAATATGAAAGTGTTTTTCAATGTGCCATACAAAAAATCTACAAATAGTGAAGGGGCCTGAATGTGTCATACATGCAATCTACAAATTGTGCAGAGAAAGTCAATGTGTCATACAAATAATCTACAAGTACTGTATGGGCCATGAATGTCCCATACAAATAATCTACAAATTGTGCAGCGGCCACGAATGTGTCATACAAAAAAATCTACAGATACTGCAGATTACTCAACTATACACTGCCATTACCTTCCAATAAGTGAACTGTATTGTATGTGTGGATTGGCCTCAACTGCGCCATTTGAAATGGGAATTTCATTTCCGGAAACACACACGCTACATCTGCATTAAATGAAGTATACAGGAAGTTTATAGCTGTAATGGCCCAGGACCTGTTGGTGCGCGCTAATACTAAAAGGATTATTTGTGTCCAACATCTAAAAAGCTACCGAAGCAACTACGCAGCGTCGCTGAATGAGAACGATGGAAAAGCGATGCCATACATGCGAAAAGAAGATGGGGTTCCGGAACTACAGAATGGATAGACTGCACTCGATCGGCCGTCTTTCAAAAGACCATAACCTTCCGCGCCAATAACGCAAGTCTACTGGGAGCGACTGGTATATTTTGATGAAATGGTAAAGAAGGACACGCTGAATTTGGAGGATTGTCCAGAAGCCATTCCTGAGTATGCACGAGCGAATAGGGAGGTAAAGCGTGATCGTGCTGAGAATCAGAAGGAAAGTTATGTGCGTCAGAGATAATTGGTGAAACACCGCAAGTTTGGAAAGGAGTACCAGGTGAATGAAAGGGAGGAAATTAAATCGAAGGCGCTGCGTGTCAATTTACGGGGACAACAGAAGAATACAGCAGCATTCAACTCATTTCTGAGTGCATTATGCATCGCATATAACTAACCACCTCCCCCGCCCCTGTTCTTCCAAGTCTACCTGATTTACTGAAAACTGTTATGGAGGAAGAAGATAAGGATGACATTTTTATTTCAACAAGCACAACTTCGAACAATGTCACAGAGGAAGATGATAATGGTACTGGAAAAATGACGGTACTGATAATGGAAATAAAAATAATAGCGGGCTGTAATGGAATCTTAATATGATATATTTATTCCTTTTTCTTACGTCTCATCATTTCTTTCTTTTCTACTTTTCCCCATTTTTACATTTCTTTACATATTTTGTATTTTTTTCCACTTCATCTTCATACAATTGGAGCCTTTCCAACATCTGTTCTATTGGAAAGGGAGGAATTAAGTTACGGAGAATTCTAAGGTTTACCAGATGTACGGCTACGGTATACACAGTTCGGAAGATAGTGTCCTCAAATGGCCACCGGCCCAAAAAAAAGTTGCTAACTAGTCCCGCCGACCATTCGTTTCTGATTTACTGTTCGCTAATCACCCTGTCCCACTTCTCTCGGAACTGAAAGTGCGGCACAAGATTTCTTTTAAATGCTATTGTGATGTCACCTTCTCCTTGAAAGCCCATGTCAGCAATGGAATATTCATTTTCCGAAAAATAGGAAGAAGGGTGACGAAAAGGTGCATAATCGTTGTACAGCCAATTAAAGTCAATTATATTTGGATAATCAAACAAGAAGTCTGAAAATAATAAAACTGCAAAGCAGTGAACGTGATGGTCGCCATCGAAACGTTCTTCTCGAACATCTGGATCAATTGAGCGAAAAAGTTTACTTTTTGGCTCGTCTGCAAATGTCATACAGCCCGGAAATCCATAGCCCAAACCTTTTATTTCCTTACGTTCATCTTTATCTGGCCATTTGACGGCCATATCTTGGTTTGTAGACACCGTATCAAGAAATGCACTTCCAACATACCACACATAGTTCGACACAGTACCACTGCTGAGTCCAAAGCTATACGTTATGTTCATAAGGCCAGCTCCAACCTCGTCCCCAGCTCTGAAACAATTCAAGAAAATAAACAGCATGAATTTGTGTTAAACCGCACGTTTGCGGCTAAATTTAAATTCACGTTCCAACTATGAGGATTTATTTTAGAGATCCATTGGATGGCGGATGTCTCCACGACAAATTTTGAATAATTCGTCTAATTACTCCATTGAATAACCGACGGCGTTGTTTAACATCAACTGGCTGTGGTGTTCCCGCACATATTTATACTCTTCAAGACCTTTCCCATTCGTCCGTTCATACGCTGCCTTATTGCGCTTTGCATTACCTATCCCTTAATTTTCCACCTCCGCGCTGCTCTTACCCCTGCGCTCGTCTCCTCATTTGAATCACTATTAATGAGGAGACTCACGAACTCCGCGCTTTCCCGTTGCAAATGTTGGTAGGCGGCTATTACAGCTGCGGCACTCGCGTTGTTGTCCATGGTAACGTTATGGAAATTGGATAGTTCCCCGAAATGCAGGTGCAACTGGGCTTGAGCCGGCACCTCGGCGAACGATAATAATCAATCCTCTTTGCTGTCGGAACTCTACAAACAACACAGAAATGTCACTCCTGAAAATCTCGAAAACCCTTTGGCAAGGAGTTATTTTTTCAGGAGGGGTTTTTGTTAAAAGTTTCAGATAATAATAATTAAAATGGCCTAATACACTCTATCACCTGCTTTGCTTAGTCGGTTAGTTCCAAAAATTATATTTATAATTCGGATTTCATGTAAATCTAACAACATTTATGCAGGCGGAATTATCGGTCTTCTCGTTCAGAGTTGTAGCCATTATTGTAATTATGTACCATTACTGTGTGAATAGGCATACAAGCATCGTTTTACAGCCGCCATATGACGTATATGACCTGAGCTCTTCCTTTGGAGGGGTACGCAAGTATATTTGCGGTCGACTTTTCTGACGAGAATTCCTCGCGATGTTTTCTCTTAAACCTCTTTCTACGCGTAATTTATTTGGCTATCTCTATTGGTTATAGTTTGAAGGTGTGATTATCATCTTAGTGTTGAATACGACGGGTGTTATCGATGCTGGCGTGTAGTAGTCGGTGTCAACTAACTACTGGGAGTAGTACATTACCACGTGTAATTTAGAGTGGACAGCGGTTTCAGTACACGTGTCGGTGAGTTTACTGTAGGTATTAGTAAAATGGTAATTCAATGTGGATTGTTACGTAGAAGGAGCTTGCAGTTACTGCAGAGCTTGGACAGTACTCAATTATCGAGGTCAACAGGGCATGATGGATGCGAGCGAGTAGGGAAAGCGAAGCGCGAAATTTAACAGAAATAAGGTTAATAGTTTCTGTAACATTCGAATACGAAGTGACACGAAGTGACATCCGTACTGCGGGAACTTCGGTTTACTGACAAAAACGAAGAGCCTTGGCCTTGCTTTGAAGTGCACTTAGGGCCAACTTCGGGTTGAACTTCGTTTTTTCTGACTATGTAACATCGCAATGAGGTTCCATTTAGAGTTTAATCAGGATATTTTAGTATCCATACACCTCAGCAATACACGTATCGTGCCCTATAATATGTTTATTACACACGAAGGTGACAATGTACCATTATTGTACAGTATGAATATGAATCTGTAAGTTCATATACTTGCCTTAATTGAATCACAAGAATCTCACACATGTATCAAATCTGTCGATTTTACATTCCAACCATTTTCCTTTCGTGTGATTGGCTCATCCATCTTTCTTGAATTTTCACCTGTAGCGTCCAATCTTCCGCATAATAAATCAAAATGGATTACAGTATCAAAATTCAAAATACAAGTAGTGAAGATTTTTGACACGTTTTAATACGCATGGTTTTCGGTGACGATGTCTCTTCTAAAATCCACACGAGTCTTTTCGAAAAAATCAATCAACTAAATTTGTGTCTTAGTCATGAAAAATAAACTAGAAATTTCGTACGTCCTTCCATGAAATCAATCAACATTTTTACTCGGACTGAATAATGATGTACACTTCGGCATCGATGGTGGGGTCCTGATTACCAGTTCTTCCATCTGTTGTTCCTCACTTTCGACCTGTCTTAATGATTCCGAAGATCCCCTTTTTGTGCGACATGTTTCAAAAATTCTGCGTTCAGTGTCAATCGCTTCAGGATCCCTTTTCAGTTTTTCAAATTCAGGTGGGTCACGACCACAATCATATTCAAATGGTAATGATTGAGTTCGAAGTCCATTTATGTCGAAATAGTCGCAGCTAAAAAGTGGAAATAGCGTCATTTATTTAGGAAATGGGGCATGGGCACAGGATTGGAGAGAGTGGGTAAGTTAGGTGAAATGGTAGTTAGTTTTATGTGTGCGATGTCATTGTTACTAGAAGCGCGGGGTAACCCTGACTGTGGCACAGTTAAATGTCGATACAAGTATCAGTTTGAAGGTCGCGTTAACTCCCCTCCTCAGCTCTACTCGCATCTGGATGATCGAAGCATGCGTGGTTACACTTGGGGATCACTGGCTACTAACTTAGGCGTTTCCCTACTTAGCGCTTGTTGTATACTGGGTTTCCCTCTTCTGCTTTACTGACTGGGTTATAGTGCAATTGGGTTTTCCGAATGGTTCGTCTTTTGTCTGATCATGTCTGGCTACTTTTATTCTTTCTCTTTCTCTTTATCTTGGACTATAAATAGGATAAAACGTACATTGGATAATTATAATAAAGCAACGATCGAATTAAATGCAACGTGTCATAGAATGCTACTTAAAATAGCGATTGTTCTAATTAAATCGCTTTATTTAGGACCTATGGCACGTGTTGATGTACACGTAATTGGTGTCCATTTTGCTCAGTGTACCATGAGCTACAGTACGAGCATGTGGGTCAAAACTTGATTGACCGTATTCGATTCCTGCATAGAAATATCCGGTAGTCTTGTTTGCTATTTGAATTATATGCCACCCTGTATACAGTATACACTAGTAGTGTAGGGTATGACTGCGTACAGTGTCAAGTGTGAACACGTGTGATTATTCACTTTTTTACGGTACATTGTTTTGCTGCCCATCTTATACAGCCTTTTGTCAGGTATTGCTTTTTTCTCAGTTCACTTTTCCCTGTGCTTGTTTTCCTCCCCTTTTATCACGTCGTCGTTGTATTATCATACCATCGTTGTGATTCTCGTCGTTTCATCATCGTTTCATCTTCACAGTATTATTCTCCCTTTTATCGTATCTTCATCGTACCATCATCGTATCATTGTCACACCATTTATCATACTATCTCGTATCATTACGGTATTCATATCTTCCCGTCTCGTATTATCATACTCATATCATACTTATATCATACCTAATCATACTAATATCACACTCATATCATACCTATATCATACTCATATAATAATCGTATCATTCCATATCATACTCATAGCCTCAAGGCCTTTACACGTACCTATACCCATCCACCGTCGCGAGTCACACAAACGACGGCGCCTTCGAATCGTCCTGTCAATTCGACAATTAATTTTTCACCGTACAACAATGGATACAATATTCATCATCGGTTCACCGGTGGAATTAATATCACCCTCTTGTTTCAATTCCTTTTCGTCGTTATTGTTGCCAAACGATTCATCACCAGAATTATTATTATGTCGCCTGCTTCTTGGTATCCATTTATCATTTAATGACAAAGATATCACTAATGTTTTAACATTACATATATGTGATGTTGCTGATATGTATTTAACTGATCCTTTTATACATAGAGGTGCGGGTACGCTTCTAATCTCTCCCGATAAGACCCTTTCTGGTGATATTAATATAATGGCGAAATAATCTACATGGATCGGATTTTGATCAAAATTATTGAAATATGACCGAACGCCAGTCATTAAATCCATCCTGAAATCTTTCGATTGTGTTTCCTTCATTATTAAATTGATTCTAAATCTAAATGGAATATTTAAGTCAATGTATCCATACTCAATTGGTATATGTTGATCCGAAGATCGGTTGTAATGACATTTTAGTTCAATTAAGTTTTCCCGTGGTCTGCCTCGTTTCATGCCGTTTTGATGTATTGGTGTCGCACCATAATCCTTATCTTCGACATCCTATATGTGGCGGGTATTTCTTTTTATCGTCGGCATATTGTGATACCGTACAGCTACTGTCGGGTGCCCTACCAAATTTTTCCACCTTTATCATATACGCTACTGACATGTATATTTACTTTATTATTTACAGTACTAGGAGGTCTATCATTCAGATCATCTACATATTTAAGAAGCTTACCTTTCATTTGTATTTCCTTATCGCCAACTAAATATTCGGTTGGACAGGTTAAGAAATCCTGCAGATTTTCTCTGGGTGGTCTACCATTCTTTCTTCTTTCGTAACTACGAATTTTATTTGTATTATACCGATGACCAATACTCCGCCTAGGCGGGTTATTGGTCATCAGTATAATCTTCCGCACCATGAGTTGACAATTGACCGGTGTTAACAATTTCTTGGTAATATTCTTTAACTGCATATGAGTCGTCAAAATTTCCATCTGTTTCCTCTTTAATTGATTGAAATTCATCGTCAGAATCTGCATCGTCCACGTCATTATTTTGATAGAGTCTGTCTGATTCTTCCTCTCCTTCCACTTCAGAATCTGAACAATCGTCGTTGTCAGGATCCGAATAATTGTCATCATGAGAATAGGAATAATATTTATCTTCACATTCCGATTCGTCTTCGTTGTCTTCGCCTACGTGATCACCTCCATGTCCTCGGTCGTCTTCGCCTAGATCATCATCTCCATAAAAGTTGTATATTGACACGTGTAATACATTGGCATGATCTTCCCTATACATTACATCTATGAGGAAGTTTTTCATGCTCACACTTCTCTCTGTCTCCGCGTGTACTCCTATTTCTACTAGAAACTTACTCCATTCCTGAATTGATGGTCGATACCAAGTATCCACAGTGCTAGGTTGAATGCCGATATGAAATTGAGCCATAGATTCTCCCCGCTCATATCCCATTCCAATTGTATGGCCATTGTATCATTCTTATACGTTATCAAAAATCTCTCGTATTCTTCTTTCTATTTATTCGTAGCTGTATCGGGGAGTGGGTCAGGATCGGCAGAGACATTTGGGTACGGCTTCCCATCTCTTCCCAGTTTCCCATCCCTTCCATAGTTTCCTATAGTACGGTAGTCTCTTTTCGGTAGCGGTGGCGTAGTCGTTGTTTCGCCGGCTATTAGAAATCTCAGAGACTTATGACTGTCGAATCGCGGATATCAAAGGGGTTACTCAGAACGTAGGAAAATCACGAAGTCAAATAAGAGGTAAGCAAGGCTATTGTCAGTCTAGGTCTAGCAATCGGGTACCCACCGTTTGCTAGAGTTGCGGGGTGACCGCGGTCCTGATACGGTTACCGTATCTTCATGGACTTCGGATCTGTAGTTCAAGTTAGTATCCTCCCTCAGATCGATTAGGAGCTGGAAGTTACCGGTCATACGCTATGTATGCTGGACACTCAACACTCGTATTAGACAGCTTGACGCGTGCGTGGGTTGAGTTTCCTCTCGCTGGTGTTGAGTCAATATCTACATTTCTTTAAGGTTTCTAAAAGCTGTGCTGGTGGTTTTTCTGTTAATGTCTACTCTTTAATATTGTTTTTCTTCCTCCTCCGGGTCGTTACTAATACTGACAATTTAGCTATAGAACTACTATTAGAATGGTTAAATTTCGAAATTAATCAGGTTGTCTCGATGCGTGTAATAATGCTATGTTAGTATTCGCACCCACCTCAACAATACACGTATCGTACTAAGTAATATATTAATTACACACGAAGGTGACAATGTACCATAATTGTACAGTTCTGAATATCCAACGGTCTGTAATATACAGTAAAATTATTTCTGATTGGCCAGTTATAGAATAAATGATAAATATGAATGCAAGTATTGAAACAACGAAAGAAGCCCTTTCACATAGTTAACAGGTATTAAACACTGAGACCGAACAGTCAGACAAACTGAAACCGACACGAGGAATAGACAATTGATAAATGACGAGAAACAACAGACGGAAGGGTTGCAGCTATTGCGGTTGCAGCGATTGCAAGATGGCTATATAATCCAAATAAAGACGAGGAAGTCTAGGGAAAGAGGAAAGACAACCCGGTGACTACCGACCTACTTTTCCTCGACTTCACCAGTTCCACAACTAACGATTCTGCTCTGAGCTACTGAAGGCAGTCTTTATTTAGACTATTTCACGTGGTTAGGATAACCTGGCTCGGTTGATAGAACTAACAGTTATGGGCCCAGTTTCTCTCTCATCAGAAGACTCAGGAGGATCGCTCACCAAAGCACCGACCTTTCTTACTGGAACAACTAGCAAGTTCGAGTATAGAGGCACACTCACGCGATGGTGTTGAAGACTCTCGAAGGGTGGTTGATCGTTTTTCTACTAAGTGCAATTTTAGTCTGTTCTCCCTCTTGGTTCGTATTTATCGGAATAGATTCCGGTCTCCTTTTCCAATGTGTTTCTCGGGCCATATCGTCACTACTGGTCTACTCCATATTTTTATGGACCGGGGTCTGAATGCTATACGAAAATCACTCCATAGCCTTTCTCTATTTATTGATGTTATGTTATATGCGTCAAGCATATCTTGAGTATATTTTCTCACAGTTTTTGGGTATGTGAATTCTGTTGCCTCACTTGTTGGCTCTCTGGGAGGTTTTGGGTTCGATCCAAATGATGAGTCATCTGTTTTTCGCTTGAACTCAGCCCATTGGCACTCTTCCATATCGTCACTTATTCAATCCTCTTCTTGTATGGCTATGTCTCCTTCTATTTCCTCATCTGGGTTACTGTTGTCTATCTTCTCTCTAATCTCATACTGGAGCTCTCTCCGACAATGGGGCTTATTGGTGGCTGTGTTGGGATGTTTAAATTTGGTATGGTAGGCTGTGTTATGGGGAATTACGGTCCGGGTTTAGTGTTTGTTTTTCCACTTGATGGAGTTGATGATATCTCTGGTCCCGGAACTCCATTTTGTAGGGCTGATTGGCGTTTTAGGTTTTCGTCCTGGTTTCCATGGCCTCCTCAAGTCGTCATATTTGTCGTTGAAATCGAACAGTTATAACTATTGAGGACTCTCGAAGGGTGCTCAATCGTCCTTCTACTAACTGCACTTTTAGTCTGTTCTCCTTCTTGGTTCGTATTTATCGGAATAGATTCCAGTCACCTTTTCCAATAGTTTTCTTTCCATTCTTTATTGTGCGCTCCTTATCCCTTTTACTTCTGCCTTTTTCTTGGAGATGTGTACTGTCCTGCTCGCTTTTGATTGATTGGGTTTGGCTGTATTTCTCTTTTTTCCTTTCCCAACTGGTGCCTGACCTCGCACTTGGCGACCTCGTTTATTGAATGCTATACCAAAATATTTCTTTGGAAATTATCTGACACGTATAAGTGTGACTTGACCGTTGCCAGCACCGGCTGTAGTGTCAGTAGCTCCTTATTCTGTTTATTGCTTTTACATGTGTAGGATGACAAGTGTATGCTTTATGAAGTAATCCCTTACTGTATCCCTGAATCCTTTCTTGCCCTTCCTCCTCACTAATTATTCTTGGTTTTTGTCACACAAATGTATCGTTAATCTTTACCAGAAAGATGAGATTAACAATCCGACAACAGCGGTTTGTGTGACAAATATTCTGTCCATCCCAATATTTCAACGTCCAATTGGTTGGTCTTTATTAGTTTCCACAGTGGGATTTTGTTTCCAATAATTGGATTCGTGAGACCACCCACCCGGTTAGTAGTGCCCAGTATCTAGTTAAGTGTGACTAGTTCGCCATTCGCGTAGCTTACGCGTAATGCGATGTAGAATGGACGCTAGCGGAGGTGGCCTTGTGGTTAGTAAATGTGAAAACACGTGTAGGATTCCTTTATTATTGTTAGTCGAGAGGTCTGTTTCTTCGCTGTTCGGAGAGGCGCGATTGGTGCCCAATATCCCTGATACACTTAAGTATCTCTTTCGAGAATGTATGATCGAAGACAAGGTAGGGTGGCTTCGTCGATTCAACTGCAATCGACTGACAATCTGGCACACAGAAATTTCGTGGGGATGTACTTGCACTGAGCGTCTGTTGTTCATCGACCTGAGGCGTGGGTGGTTGGATCTCTCCTTCCTGGTTGATATTATCTCTCGACGTAATCGCTCGCAAGTTTGGTTCTGTTTTATTTCAATAATCTGTACCTTCTTTATTCTTCCTCACTAGAATCCAGTTCTGGTATGTATACCACTTCTAATAGCAAATTATTCCTGACACGTGTATCGGATTACGATAATCCCAACAATCCTGATTCAGTTCTAATTCCTCCAATGTGACATTGTCGGCACACACGTGTATCAGATTCTTTTATTAGTACTGTTAATTGATGAGAATTCTCACTGAATTATATCGCCACGTGTTGGATGACATCGTTTTTGTCTCCGTACAGTGACTTTATGTATGCATGGTTGGTTTACCGTGTCCGTGTGTATGCGCGCGGCGTTCTATGCACTAATCGAAATGCGTAGGTCTTTGTGTGTAGGTGTTACTTTTGACATCATAATACAATTTTGACATCATAATACACTATTCAATACTGTGTGTCTTGATATACCATTACTCATTCAAGTTTTCCGTTTACACCGTTTTCCTCCCTTAGTGTGCATCTACTCCTCCCATCCCCGTCGTCGAGCTCTCTTCTGCCTTCTCCTCCTCGTAACCTCTCCTTCTTTATTCTTCCTTCTCCCCTTCTCCCCTGCATCTCCTGCGTCCCTTACTTCTACGCTTTCTGCCTGCATCTCCTGCGTCCCTTGCTTCGCCTGCTTCTTCATTCTTCTCCTGTTTCTCCCTGCTTTTTCTCCTTCTCTGCTTCTCCTGCTTCTATTCCCATCGAAACCATCCCGCGCACGTCCTCCCTCATACTGCCTGTGATCCTTCTCTCATTCCACTCCGCATCGCACGAATAGGCGGCATCAGTCTATATCGACACTCCAGCATCTTCCAGTTCCTGAGAGATCGCCCATCCGTGGGGCTTAAGCGGGAACTTATTGGTTTGCATTATCTTGTAGAGGGGGGATGCCGTGGTCAAAATTGGTTTCGTTAATGAGTCTGCAGGGTTGTCAACTCCGGGTATCTATGCAATTTTTTCTAGTTCGCCTAAGTCGTAACTTTTTCGCAACGTGAGCATGTCACTTTGCAATCGTCTTTCGGTGGTTTGCCCATCTTTCGCAACGGCATTGAAGACGGTGGCGCTATCAATCATTGCTTCGATCGACATCTTCCTTCCCAAGATTTCTTGAACCAAGTCCTTCACAAAAAAGGAGTAATAAAAACCCAATACGAAGGCTTGTATCTCAGCAGCCATGACGGAACGTGCAATTCTATAACACTTATTAATGCCGTAGTGTAAAACTTTGCAGTTGTCGTTCTTTTTCACCATCAATATAATGTAACCCAATTGGCATTTTAAAACTTCGGCATTTGCGAAAGAGGCATCCGTTAGCAACACAAGTCTGGTGGATTTTAGATCCAGCGGTACGTATATAAGCCCTTGGTTTTTCGTCTCATGGAGGAATTTGATGGTTTTCGTAATGATTTAAATTCATCATCTGAGGTCGGCTTGTTACCTGGGGCTATAAGCTGGACTGCTGCACAAATGTCAGGTCTTACGTTGACCCCGAAATATTGTGCCAGTGCTCTTTGGACTGTGAACTCGTCCTGGGTCTTTGATATAGTGAGCTGTTCTACTTTTATTTATCTGGTTTATCTTTAGACCGTGATGCATATGTGTGCAGATCATAATACCATGGAAAGAGGTTGTCTGAGAAGATATTTCTGTCCTTGACTTGCAACAGAATGATCTTGATGTGCTCACCTCTTTGTTTAGAAATGATGCTGTCCCGAAACGAAGGGAGTCATCAACTTGTAACAATATCAGCCATCCAATTACTCCTCGTTCCTCCTTATTAACACTCATGGGTCTGCACGTGCTCTAGTCATTCGTAAAGATTCCAGGTGGTGAGTCAAATAATTCAGGTACCAATGGAGGCCTTACTCTGAAATTCCATAGAATGGCTTTAGAACTTGGAGCACAGAGTCGGGTGGTAATTCAAGTGCAGTGAGTGCTCTGATGTACACAGTTCTCTCTAATTCAGTATGAGTTGGATGCACGCCTGGGTAATGTCTGTGGTATACATAGTCATGGATTGTATCGATGCACCTAACGAGAGTGCTATACGTTGTGAAAACATTTGCACAGTCTGTGATTTTTTTGCTACATATGTTGTGTCATCGTCAGCGTAGTTTGGAGCCACTTACCTACATTTGTGTTTCAATCTATCACCTACTTTCTTCAATTCGTCTATAAATCGCGAACCGAATATTTGCTTCCCTTTCGTCTGCGATTCATGTACTGGTTTAAATGTACCATCCCGTATGAGGCCATCCAATTCATCTTTCCTCGACTGAGCAAACTCCTTCTCTTATTTTGATCCTTTCTTGAACTTTACCTTTCGTGCTCTGTTCTCCAAGTTT
>JAULBU010052872.1:0-12580 GCA_032358235.1 Odonthalia washingtoniensis | reverse complement strand
TTAATGAACTTCTCTGACCTATATGGTAGGTCGGAGCATGTAATAAAACTGGAGACGGCACCGGTATTCAGTACATCCACGAACCGTTGCGTTAAACCTAACTATAAAGCTAAATTTGCATAGACACAGTAGTTGGGCCTAGAAAGTACTACGATGGCAGCTCGCGTTCTTGTGCGTGTATATTTCCGCCACGGGAGTTGAAGAAAACCGGAAGTATTCGTTGATGAAGTCGTTGCTGAAGTAATTGGGGTGACAGGGACAACAAGGGGACTTTGTTAAGGAGTCGATGGACGGCTCAGAATTTTCTTTATTACGAAATAATATGCATCGACAAGCCCCAGGGTTAGCTTCCCTGAGCCCTTTCATCAGTTTTGGTACGTTACCCTACTTTAGCGTTGTTGTTTTACTGCCTTGAAATCACGAGTTTGGCCATGCAATATGATGAAGACGGTACGTGTGACTTCTGCGTTGGCGGCAACTTTTCGTAGTTGGAAACGAACTTCTCCGTTTCGGAGTAATGATGCTGGAATTTCGGAGAAATGTGGTTCGGTTCGTATCATTGGTGACAAATCAATGGTTGTTGGGTCTGATATTTTCGGTTGTTAGAAGTCCACTCTTCGAGTTTGGGCGTTAAAGAACAACCACCGAACTTGATGTATGTCTGTATAACCGTATTTTCGTATAAGATTGTTTCTTGGTTATGTTCCACTTCCACTTAAGTGGATGGTAAGTCGATGGTGTGCGAAGATTCTGCTGGGCTACCATATTATATTCAGTCCTGCTCACTTAGTGGTCGGTTCGTCTTCCACTAAATGTACTTCGCGTGTTATTTTTGATGCCCTAGTGGGTAATGTTGATTTACACATTCCCACGCGTTGTGGCCTATACGCGTCGCCTTGATCCTGGGCACACTGGAAAAGGAGGTCAAAAGTCAAGACCTGACGGGGTTCATTTTCCCTAAATCGCGCAACGATGGTTCGAGTTGTTGGTGCTACTCCGTCCACTATGAGCGTCATATTTTCCATCTCGTCATGAAAATTACGGCCGCGATACGCTGCATCCTTCAACTTGGACGCGAAGTCTTTTTTGGGTTCATCAACCAACTGCCGCGTTCCGAGTGATCAATTCACCGCCTCGCATATGGCTGCGGGCGTAGCCTACATCCGTAAACACGATTGGACGGATTTTGACCAGGAACTTGCACCTCCGAAGCGAGCTCCGTTTCTTGTTGATAGGAATTGTTTCGCTCCTTTCCTGTAAGGAACCGTGGATGAGACACGTAATCTTGGGCCTCGGGCAAGCCGAGAATATAACATTCTTCCGCCATTCTCGAAAGGAGGTCAAATACCAAGATTGAATCCTAGCCCGAAAACTGGAGTTATTTCATTGTGAGATCCAGGTCTTTGATATGTCTTCGTAGCTCTCCAGTATATGCACTATCTCGTTCGCCGCTCGATCGCGACAAACGGTAATATCTGTACGACATCAACCGGTCGAAGGCCGGGTTGAACTGTTTGAATGAGGTCAGTCCTCCGTGCTTTGGACCTTTCTCGAATTCTAATAACGTTACTGACAGGTCTGTTACGCCCGAATCGAGACCGGTAGTTTCTTCATCCTCATACAATGAGGTAGAGTCGTATTCGCGCAAACGCTGATATTCGGCCGATGGGTCAGAACGGTGAGATCGACCTTCCTTTTTATATAATATGATGAATCACGGCGTAACATGGTCCGGTAAGAGTAGACGTTGTGGTGCGTCTCCCTGGCCCGAAGTAATATTTTTATTCGTCTGTGTTTCCGGAACTGAATGCCTACATTCAAGAGGCGTAGTTTTGGGGTTGATGTCACATCTACTAGGCCATGCGAATTTTGGGGGTCTGTGCAGGTTACATACATAAAACTATAGTGTTTGCATGGTTACGGATGGTAACTGAAGAAAACATTTACACAATTTGAAGATAAAATGTATGGGACATTAACTGTGGTATAAAGATACTGTATGTTTTAATGTATGAGGCATAAAAATTTACTTACGGACGGCGCAGAATAAATGGAAGAAATATTTAGGGCGAACATACATTGTTTGAAAAATTACACGAATGTATCATTGAAAATTTCTTTCATACACAGGAGATTTTTTTGTATGTTATCTAGGCTCGTAACTACATATTAGTGGATTATTGTAGCGGTAAAAATTATTACGACTTCTGAACTACGTGACAGATCGTACACTTGTAAATTCTAAGTGGAAAATACAAAAAGTCACTTTTCATTTCACGTCTTAAAATGAAGGTAAGTGAATTTTAAATGACTTTGGAAAGCCAATAGAAATGGTCCTTATGTAAAAACAATTCTTGTTTTGTAAACCGAAACCGAAACACAAAAATAATCCCTCCGGTCATTTCAAAGCAACGAAACCGTACGATCCTTCCTCGCCTACCTCCCTGTGATCATTCAACCGCAACAAATGTAATACCCTAAACGTCGGCGTAAGAGAAACACAAACAACCTCACCATCACCACAACAATAATAAAGCTCACCCAACCTCACAGTCAAGACATCAAAACCAAATAATCCCAACCACAAAAACAAAACGTCACCGTCACCGTCACCGACTTCGAAACAATAATTTATCTCTCTTCCGGAGGCAAAAATGTCATCGAAAAGCATTTGAATTTTTTTTATGTAGAACAGTTAAGTTAACTATTAAGTGAATTTCGGTTTTACAATAATCCAAAAATCAAATTTCATTAACAAAATGACTTCTCAAATTATGTGAAACCTGTCTCATTTTTTTATCTCATTTACTAAGTGAATTCACTCTACAATAATCCACTAATATTGTTATTTCGTGTTTCTCCCTTCTTTTTTTTTATTTTTAAAAAATAAAACATGTTTTGTTCTAATATTATTAGAACATAACATTTTTTTCAAATAAATGTTTCTTTTTTAATATTTAAAATGGTTGGTGGAAAGCATTTAGTGTGGGTAAATATCATTCATTAAGGTCTAAAGAAATTAGTGTGGGTCATGTTTACTGAAAGAGTGACATTCATTCAACATTATTGAGCAAAAGAGATAATAAAAATAAGGGCTCCCTAATAATAAATAATATGTGATTGGGGAGATAATAATATTATCTCCTCTACCACATATTATTTATCACATTGGCACATAATAATAATATTATGTGTAATGTGATAAATATGACAATTGTCTTACGACAGAATTTGGATCACGATAAACACTACAAAAACAACGAATCCGGTGGTGATTCAGGTGACATGACGTTTACGAGTGCAGCTGAAAAAGACAAATGACTTTACTTTTAAAATCTACGCAAGAAAACATCTATTTAACTATTCACAAGAAAGTCAACAAGAAAAAAAAGCGATATCTGTACAACACTAAATTATAAAAAAAATTGGATGAATGGATTAAACGAATGTGAAGCTGATTTTATCGCTATCTTTTCCTGACACAACGGAAATTGTAACTCTTCTATTTCTAGGTAAATTGGTCCATGGTTTAGCAACCCCGTCAGGCCCTGTCCCTCTCAGATGGAATGGGAATGTTCGATCAATGAATACAATTTTGCCCACATCAACTTGAAATCTAACTTCCGTCACACCTTGTCCGACGATAGCTTCTATAGATATTGATTTGTAATTGGATGCGTATATTTTCCCGTTGTTCTGTTTTGTTAATTTATATAATGATCCAATTCTACATCCATCACCAATTAATACGATATCTCTTATATTTCCAAAGTTTTCTGCTCTTGCCCTTCTTGCATCATATCTACTCGGACATCGGGATGGTGGTGTAGGTGATCTGTTATTATTATTATTATCATCATCATTATTATTATTATTATTATTATTATTATTATTGTTATTATTATTATTATTATTATTATTATTATTATTATTATTATTGTTGTTGTTGTTGATATTATTATTATTATTGTTATTATTATTATTAATATTACTGTTGGGACGTATACGAATATCGTGACATGTATAGTATTCTTCTGGGAATCGTCTACCACCACACTCTTGTTGATTTCGAGCTACTCCACCTTTTGCCCCACCCTGTCCCTGACAGTTGCCCCAGTTAGGTTTATCAGGTCCATCAAAATATTTAACGAGACCTGGAGGATTACATGAATTAGCAGCAGACCAATAAAACTGCATTACGCAATGTTCACAAGTAAGTTTCGGCGGAAGATAATATAGAATAGTTCTTTCAGCTTCACCACCATAAAATTCCACCTCATTCCTTCTTCCGGGATTCCTACTACATGGGAAATACCATCGATCAGGATGATTTCTATCTTTAGGACCACATCGGCTACTTCTCCCACTATCACATTTCTCATTATTGCTTCTTTGTAGTAAATAGCAATGCTTATCTTGAAAACATTTTGGATTAATTTCACCGTAAGGACATTTCCTTACATCACATATATAGAATGAAATATATCCATTATGATGAGCATTCACGGATAATTGTAATGATATTACCTGTCCCTGAGTATACGTCTTGACAATTTTTCCATTGTAATAATATTCACCACCTTTTTCATGAGCTCCTCTAGAACGGGCTATATCACCACATACACCTGCTCTCCATCTGAATCTGCGATCCGTCGGATTATATTTTACCCATCTATTGTTACCTGCACGTTCCTGTGAATGAAGACCAGCACCTGGAAAATTTGATTTATCCCCTGAAGGGAAATGTATCTTGTAATCTGTAGGTGCTTTTGAATCTATAATTGATCTAATATAGTCTGTCTGTTTAGATAATCCTCCTCGAGGAATTGGATCTGAACATATACCGTGTGCATGTGTTGTTGTTATACACATTGAACATATTACAAGTATGATAATACTATAGAAAGTTGATTGTTGTTCACTTCTTTTTCTTCGTTGTCTTGTTGTTCTTAGTTGTTTCGATATTGATATGTTGTTATTCATACTGATTATTGTCATTGTTTAAAAATTGAGCAGAAAAAAGTAGAAAATGTTTCAAGCCACGACTTTGATTAAAAAGAAGTTCTTCTTGTTCTGTTTGTCTTTGGGAGGTTGGTTACCGTTCGACTTTTTCGTCGGCAATTAAATTAGAAGAATGGGGGGTCCTGTTAAAAGAAAATAAATCTTACTCAATTTTCTGTTCTAGAAACATTAACATTTTTTTAAATGTTAAAATTAAATTTTTTTTTTAATTATACTGTTTGTTTTAATTTTTAAAAAATAAAACAAACATTAAAATGTTTGTTTTTATTTTTTTTCTTATAAAACCAAACTTAAAATAAATTAGTAAATTTGTGGATGTCCAAAACAAATGGGGCAAAGTTGGAAAAACAATTTCGCCATTTGGCAAAATGAAAATCGCTTAAATTAAAAGTGTGCACGTAAAGCTTTATAAATCAATACGTGTAATGAATAACTTATGCAATCATTTTACGTACGTGTCCTTCCATCGATCCAATTTTAGTATTATTATTTACCTATTATTTATTACAAGTCCCAATATTTTAATTATCGCGGTTCCAATTAAATTCTAATTTTAACATTTTGTTTTTATTCTACTCATTCACCGTAGAAATTTTTAATTTTAAAATGAAATGCTTTTATACCCAACCTTTGAAAATCAAAATCGATCCTATATTGTTCGTCTGCGCTCTCTCTCTCTCACACACACACACACACTCTCTCTCTCCCTCCCTCCCTCCCTCCCTCCCGCCCTCCCTCCCTCCCTCCCTCCTCTCTCCTCTCTCTGGCCTATTCCCTTTTTTTGTTTATTTCGCTTTTTACTATTTATGCCATCAGGCATCATACAACTAATTTTTTCATCCATCTTTTTCAGTGATTAGCCCATCATCTATCTCTCTTTCAATTGTCTTCCATACCCATTGCATCTCAGCTTAGTTTTTTGTTTGTTTTTTTGTGGTGATGGTCGAGAAACGTACAGTCAGCATTATTTTTTTTAAAAATTTACATTTGATTTCTCGAATATATCAATCTTACTTATCTTGACATCTCGACAAGTTACTACGAATTAAAACATTGTTATTTCTAATAATTAGTGTGGTCAAGTGTTATGTTCTCAAGTGAAAATTAAATAAAATAGAGATCCTCATCCTACTTAGAAAAACAGATCTTATCATTTTCCATATTTCATAACATATTATGTGCATGGATGGTAAGATTGAGATTTTGATAAATGGCAGCTACAATGTAGCAAAAGTAAGTTTATCGAAAAGAGGACCGAGGCAGAGGCAAGGAAGAGACAGGGAGAGAGAATAGATAACGAGAAGGATATCGATTTTAATATTATATATATTTTATAATATTTTATAATATTTTATAATATTTTATAATATTTTATATATTTTATATAATATTTTATAATATTATATTACATTCCGCGACTGATTTTAGATTAAATCTCTTGTGATTTCAGCTTCCAATGCAGCATGGTCCCTTTTCATGGGCTACGACACAAGAAAAAAAGAACTTCATAGAGAAAAAGCAAGTGGTGTTGTCCAGCCTATGGGTATTGCTAGAGATTGAAAACAATTGCCAAATATTTAAATATTTTGTATTCAATGTACTTTTACTTTTTCCATGCCATATAACAACTACAGTACCAATTCAATTACGCACTATACTACATACATGTAATTGACCACAGACAACAATTGCTTTTCTTTCCTCTACTTTCCTCGGCATGATCATGCACACAAATTTATAATCATTTATAAGCATTTTGTAACGGTTTTTTTTCAAAGTTACACAACAATGCCATCACCAGTTCATAGAGGTCTTTGTAACTGATGGAATACCACGCATTACAGAAAAGAGCAGCAGTACGAGACAGTACATGTACGTGACCTTACAGTCCAGTGTTACTAAGTAATAAGTCTTGTGGTGCAGAAGCACGGGATGACCGCAACGTAAAGTGATATAGTTTCTATAATTCTCTCTGAGGGCCGTCAGTCTCTCTGAGTAGCCGGATAAAATTTTGGGTGTGTGTGGTTTTGAAAATTGTGTAAAAAGCACAAACAAAAAGCTACAAACAAAAAGCTATTTTTAAAAAAATAATTAGCCACGCAAATGTATATATCAAAAAGTTGAAATTCACAGTAATTAATTTTTTTAAAAAAACAAGTAAAGTGGAGAGAGAGAGAGAGAGAGAGAAAGAGAGAGAAAGAGAGAGAAAGAGAGAGAGAGAGAGAGAGAGAGAGAGAGAGAGAGAGAGAGAGAGAGAGAGAGAGAGAGAGAGAGAGAGAGAGAGAAAGAAAGAAAGAGAAAGAAAACGTGTGCTTTCAACGTTACAGTTAAGAGGCGTTGCGAGAATAATAATAACAGAAATTGATGAGTCAAGATTTAGGAAGAACTGTGCAACCAATTGTTATAATTCATCTATCTATCTCCGAATGTGTGCTTTTTTTTTGGTTATGACAGTTACTTACATGTATGGCGATCCGTTCGTAAATTTCAGACTGCAACTCTCTCTCTCACAGGATCGCAATTCATAAAGAAAAGAGGATTTCATCATGAATGTTGGTTCACTGTCAAGTGTACATAGCAGTTCATTCTATTACTTTCATTTTCTATTTTTGTCGCACATTATGTGGAGACTTCCCTACTTACTTTAAAGTGTATTGTAATCAATGATTTGGTATGGCCCATCAAAATGAATACAGATAGTTGAGGTCAAGCCAGGTCACTTTTCTTTGATTCTTTACCACACATTCATGTGAAAGGAAAAGTGACCCAAGGCATAAAATTAGTCGTTGCAAACCCAAACCAAATCCTCCTCTTACCCTTGTGTTTCGAACATTTCAACACTGGCACGATTTTCTGAGGAAGATTCATCAGGATTCTCGTGTAAGTAGCCAAAATATCATGAAACTCTGCCAGAAGGGATGTTCGCATCCAAAAAAAAGTCGACGTTTGCAGTTACACAATATAATACAATGGATGTACAAGAAAGTAGACCATAGAAGTAGAAGGGCCGAGTGACTTATACATTCTCGCCGTCATCCAGTGGGCGAATGTTCTATACATTGGCACGCATACAAAAAGAAAAAAATGAAATTATTTCACTTGAAAATGGGTCTTTGGAAATCTCAGGGAGGAAAACGTTGTTGGATGTTGTTGGCCTTTCTCCTTTGACATGATTTTGACGTTGATGGTAGAGAGTGCGAAAACAGGAAATCATTATTAAAAATACTAAATTATTTGAATCCTCCCAATGGTGGAGATGCTCTTAGAGGATAGAACAAGACTTGTTCTCTCTTCTCTACTTAATTACTTCGTACTCTTAAGACAATATAGTAATCATCATCAACATACAAGGGTATGGGGAATAATATTATTGCCGTTTGATTGTTAACCACCATTTATTTTGGAATTCTTATTTATAGTATTTGTAATTGGTCCCAAAATAATTTCCAATTTCTTTAACTATGTTATCTTTTTTAAAAAATATATATATAAAAAAACATTCGCAAATTCCAAATGTCATTTTACTTCAAGCAGCCTGGGCATACATTTTTTACTACAAGGAAAGCATTTACTTTTGCAACGGGAAATTTTTTCCCCGCAAACAAAAATAGATATAGATATAGATAGATATACTGTATATATATTACAGAAAAAACTGTTATTTAACTTTTTATCGGAGCATCTCTACGTGGTCTAGTTTTGATTAAATGTTCATCAAAGCAAGGTTTCAAAAAATGTGATCAAAACCTTCTTATTGAACAAATAGATTAATCATCGGATACATCTCATCATAGACCACAAATTACATTCATTCGAATTCATTTGCATTATTCGAATTATTGGTATTATCAGCGATGACGTTCTTTACCTACAAGAGTGCCATCAGCACCACATTCCACATCTCAGCTCCTCTCCCCTTTTCCTCCATCTTCTTACCTATCACATTAATGCTTTCATGTAAATGTTTAGTAATAGAGCAATGCTGGCGTATAGTTCCCGATGATTCACCCCTATGATAATACCGGTGTAATTGACTGTCCATCTGTCTGGTTCCTTTTGTTCTTTTCATGAAACTTGCACGTTCCACTCTGCCAGTCAGCATTCCTCTTCTGGACCATCCTCTACATTCCACATCTAATTTGTTCCATTTCATTACACCCAAGTCATCCACATTATCTCGATGCACTTCATCATGCTCCCATCTCATGTTCATCACAACATTCTACAAATACTTGCACAAACCATAAACTAGATTATACTAGTCCCGGCATAGGAAACTAGTAATCTAGATATGTCTCGACACTGATTGAACAAGTTTGAAAGGAATGCCTAAATAAAAATATATATATATATATTGTCGATAATATGAACCTGACAATGTGACAAACTGGACTAGAAATGTGCAATGAAGGTGGAGACGGGGAACAAAGATGTTGCTTCACAATTTTCAGCTGCAATAAATTAAACAGCTGATGTTTCATTTTTGGGAATGAATTTGAACAATAATAGAGTAAAAATAATAGAGCGTTCCTACATTGCCCATTTAATAGTGGTGCCCAAGCGTTGCGAATATCTAGTTACACCGTCCAACATATCCGTACATACAACAAAATGAGTCTATTCAGCTTAATGTGAAGCAAAACAATTACTGGTTTGTTCTACATTCTTCTATACAATGGACCTTGTTACTAAGCTAATTTTACATAATGTAAAATTAGATTAGTAACAAGGGCCGTTAAAGTGTATACGGATTTTTCCAATGAATACTTGTTTGTAACACACGTTTATATGTTTTAAATTTCGCTTTTCCAAAATTACTCTTATTAGTCTTGACATTTGAGATTTAAAATCGCTCCACGTCTTAAGCAATGTTATCCGTTACTCCTTTTTTTTGGATTCACTCTAAAAACAAACCATCGATCATTTTCAGGCTCCATACACACACGTCCGTCTACTATTTGGAACAATATAATAAACGCGTGAAGGAACAGCCTCCTGCCAAATGTGTAGGTACTGTATTGATACGAACACATTATGATACCATGTTCATTGTTTGTAACCATTAACTTTTGTTTGCGAATTCAGAACAATCTTCTTCTGTTTTTGATTATTTCAATCGAGACCAGTCCGTACAGTGTAACAGAACAACATTACATAAAATGACCACAATACAAAAGGGAGAAAGTGGTCCTCTCGGGGATAATCATCACAGACTTTCTGTTACAAACTTTGTAACTTAATTGAATTCGTAATCAATGACCATTTTCAAGTTTTATGCTTTAATATATCAATAAAGGCAGTAATATTTAATTTTGTATATTGTCTGATTTTATTTGATTATTGACAACAAAATTTGAGAAGTCTTCCTTTTTCTTTTTATAGATTTCTGTAATTATAGGCTGTGGTTGAAAAGAAGGAATGAAGTTTGGCTTGGAAAGTTGACAATTTTGTTCATCTGATATCTACACTTGACACTGTCAACTACAGATAGGATACATTAATAATAGGGTTCTTATCATTTTTTAACCCTGATGATAATAACCTTATTAAAATAAAACTGTCATAATATAATATTATTATTTGAATGGTTATTTTCATAACATTGTTATGAAAATAAAATATGATTACACTCGACTGGTTGATTCAATTAAAGACCATTGTTTGGACCGACACGACTGGAAGTAATGCCCTAACTTCATGATTCAATTTGAATCGTTTAGAAACGAAAACAGCGAAGGCAATAAGTTTACGACATTATTAAAATTGCATTCAAACATTATAAAATTCAATTTTATAATGTTTGAAAGTCATAATTTTAAAAATTGTGACTTACTGAGCAAGGAAACTTCGTTTACAGAAGAAAGAAACTAAAGTGAGATGTTCAATTTTCGTCTAAGATGCTTGCACGTAATTCAAAACGTGGAATTCAGAAACAAAAACAAACTAACCGAAAGCTCCATTATGACAGTACTAACAACAGTATGGCAACATTATCAAAAGTCTTCACACAATTATGAAAAATATGATCCCAGTTGTCTCCCATTACCATAATTTTTAAATATACTTGATAAACAGATTTCGCACGGTTTACATTGATCTTTCCCTTATCCACGTCACCAATACCATTAATAAAATTGGAATTATGAAGGCGAACGATTTTCATCTGTTTATCACAAATCACCCACTCTCAGTGAGACCGTACATGTCCCGATATATAAAGATGAGAGAGAAAAACGTAACGTTTTCCGATTACGTTTTCTAAAATTTATATTCTCTGTTGCAAATTAGAGCTTCCTTCTTCATGACGGTAGAAATTCCTTACTTCCAACTCGGCATTTCCAACGATGTGGCATTCGGTGCCAATATCCTATGCACAATGACAGTGATTCTGGAACTGAAATGAAAAAAATAAACTCTGGTCTCTTAAAGAGACTGGTATAGACTTTATTTTTTTACCCATTTTTTTAATGACGTAAAGTGACAAAGAGTATGTAAAGCCAAACCCCAAAAGGGGATTGATATGAAAATTCATAAGAAGTCATAAAATAATTATGAATTTTAATAAAGAGACTCTCTTTGTCGTTTTACGTCATTACAATTTAGAATGTTATTTCTCTTTTTTGCGTTCAGTATGAGATGTGGCAAAAAAAAGATTTCATCACACCGTTACGAAATAGAGATTACAGAACCGTTCGGAATGCATTATCTCTACGTCCAATGTCCTTTTTGGATAAAGAAACGTTTTATAACATTTACCGTTTTGTTTTTGGGTCATTGCTTATTATGCCAAAGGGCAATCATTTCAAGACTCTTACAGAACGAGTGCATTGTTTTAAGGCAGCTTTGTCAACATCAGGTGTAGAGTGGAACCATATAGTAGGAATGAGTACTCCATGATTTGGAGCGGTTTGAAGATATTAATTTAATTAATTTTTTCTAATTTGGAAGCTATAGCCGCAACTACTCGCGGTTTCAAAGATATCCATGATTTTCTGGTCAGTGGAATTGAATTATGATGAGAGTAAATTTCGCTTCCCAGAGGCGTGAATCAATATCCTCCAAGCCATTACTAGTTGAGTTTTCATTATTTATGTCAGTTAATTCTGGAACAGATTGCTTGCAACGTAGACGAGCCATATGAATATTGAAGGAAGTCACAATATTTGGATAGTTTGTCATTTATTTCTATTGGACTCTGAGATTATTGATCATCGACTACATAGTCTAGTTTCAAATCTGCTACTACATCACCCACAATATATATATATATATATATATATATATATGTTGTCACATCGTCAGTGTGGCCAGCCACAGGCACTCTACTACGCTTTGATAGTTGCGGTCGATTGAAAGGGGGGGTTTTTTCGGCGAGCGGGTGGTCGATCAAAACGGTGATGGGGAGAAACCTCATGTTTAATCGGCAGGGCTGCCGTGCTGGTAGTTTTAAACTAAACGGCCGGCGGCCAAATGATAGCAGTGTGTAGTAAACTGTGGGGGGTCAGTTTTTACGATGGTAGTCGAGATGAGAAGAATCCCCAAGGTTTCAGAGAGCTGG